>KZ072127.1:152747-187607 GCA_002091845.1 Anopheles cracens
CTGTTTCTGCTGATAACGTACTCATAATTACAACGTGAATGTGGGCGCTGAAAACGCGCCCAGCCGTGTGTTCGCGTGGGGGAGAACGATGGGAGAATTTATCAGCACGACTGCTACGCACGCCCGCACCCACACCCACACGCCGGGATGATAATCGGTTTTTAAAATCTCATCATGCCCGGTGCCTCTATTTATGTTTTCCTCCTAGTGTGCGCCCTTTATTTGCGCCTCCTGTGAACGGATTCGGGCCGGGGCGGGCGAGGATGGAATTACCAGATTTATGTTGATTCATTGTATTATCCGCACTTGATGTTGCATGTAATTTAACCGATCTCTCCCTCTCTTTGTGCGGTTCTGTGTCGCTGTGTTTTTGGGCGCCCGGACGTGCGGACAACACGAACACGTTCCGTACCATTCTAATCATGCAGCGAGAGCCGGTGCCTGCATGAGGGTGCCGGTTCGTTAGAATAGAGAGCCATCACGGTCATTTCATGGACCGGCGCATGGTGGGAGGAATTTTAAAATTATTTTAAAAAAAACCTTTAAAACATTGTTTAAAACATTATTTTTATTACAATGGCAAAATTTTGGCAATTTCTTCTAGATTGATTTGCTTTACGTCACTCCAGCCCGGAGACGATAAAAATTTGTCATTTGCTGTCGAGTGCGGTGTGTGTGGAGATTAATGTGTAAGAGCCATCGCCATTACTGTGCGGGGAGTTGCAGTGCAAGGATTGATGTAGACGGGTTGTCATTAATTTGAGCTGCGATTTTACTTACCTGGATGTAAAATCCAGGTTTAAACAATCAGCATCCATTTGGTGTTGTTGAATATGATTTTCTTTATGTATGATATTCAAATCTTGATTGCAAGGTAAAAATTACTTACTCTATACAAATAATGCCTCTTCAATCTTTCTCGTGTGGAAGATTAACTCCTCTGTTATTACTATAATCAAGCTAACGAAGCGTAAGAGCCGTTTGATAGATTAAAGCCAAAATATCTAGATAGAATTCGATATGCATACAAATTAAATGTAATCCAAGCGATTCTTAAACCTCTAATTTGAAGGATTGTTGCAGGTTGTATTTTATATCACCGTTAGCATCGGAACACATTTGAGATTAACGCCTAAAGGTATGCATGCAAAACATACACCTAAGGGTATGCTTTATTTATCGTACTGGCAGTCTATATTAGAAATGTACAAATGTGATGTTAACAAAAACAAGAAGAAAATTGCAGCAAAAATCTATTCAGTGGTTGGTACAGTGATGATTTGTTAGTAAGAAACTGTTGAGATAGCTTTGGAAGAAAATATGATGCTACTATATATGCTATAAATGTTGCCACAAATGTGCTTGTAAGGGCATTCCAACCGTTTCGAAGATCATTTTATCACACGATTGATTATTCCTTACGTTAATTATGTGTTCTACGAGATAGTTTAAATGTATCATTAATTAAAACATAATGTTTACACCGCGCCTCACCCATCAGAGCTCATCAACAGTGGTGGATAATGCTTCCATTCACCCAATTTCCCTACCGACGAAATAAAACCCGATTCTGCGCTACACGTAAACGCCGCAACACACATCCTTGCGTGTTAATCCACCGCCATTGCTCTCGTCGCGCTTTGTTCGCCCACTCCGCACACAGCAACAATAAACGGTATTCAATTATTGGATCTTCATCTTTAAAATATCCAATAACTGTTAACCTTTCCGTTGATCTGGGCTGATTGTTCCATCCACCATCCGCTGCATCCGCATGATGGAGGCGCAACTCTGCGTTGCATCCCGGCCCACCCCCACACGAGCATGAATATTCAAATGCACTGATAACCATTTTGTGAACGTGCGGTAGCGAGAGACAAAAAAAAAACACAAAACCAGTGGGAAAAGGATGCGAAAAACAAATCCTCTCCGCGACAATGCGGGTGGACGGAAGGCAGAGAAAAAAATATAAAAACACAAACAGTATTAAAATTCGAAAAACAGCAGCGAAAGTCTGCGCGAAAGTGCAACGAAAGCCGGCGGAATGCTGGTGTGTTTCAGCTTTTTTTTAAAACTCCCGTTGTTGGTTTCGGTGTTGTTGCGGAATGGAAATCCGCTTCCGGTGTGTCCTGTTCCCACCCCCCCCCTCCTGGGTGCGGAATCGCCATCGGAGGATCGGAGGCAATTTGTAATTAAAAACACTCGAGAGTTTAATAAATTTTCCCTACGGCTTTTCCGCTCGTGGGTATGTGTGTGTGTGCCGAGCCGAGCCGTGCGGGAAAGGTAAAGCACGGATGCACTTATGTATGCACCCGCGCGGAATTGCACATTTGCGTCCTTGCAGTGGGAAATCATCACCCTTTTGAGCTTGACATTGGGCGGATGGGCGGGCGGACGTAAGCGGCCTTTTGTGTGTGTGTGTGTGTCGATCTGTTTCGGTATTATTTCAATCCCTGTTTCTCACAGAAAGCAGAAAGCAGGTCGAAGCAACTGCATCGACATAAATATGCACAAAACAGTGACGACGAGCGACGATGATGATGATCATTTTCGCTCGCCGAATCCGCTGGATAATGTCCAACGGGAACGCTTCGGAAGGCTGTCGGCTCCGGAAGGCGTAAGCGAATAATTTACACGAGCCCATCGTTTCCGGGGCAGAGGAGGGTTGTTGCTTTTTTGTTGTCTTTTTATAGGCCCTCGTTGATGGCCTCGTTTCGACGTACGCTGGTTTATTTTCAGCATAAATTTGATTTGTTTTATTCCGTGTTTTAAACAGACTCGTTGAAAGCTTCGTGTGCTGGAGACTGCGCACGTGGAGTGCACACAGATTTATTATTGATGGCTGGCAAGTGATGGAATGTGATGAGCTTGCCGAGATTGCTTAAAGAAGTACGAGCGATATGAATTGGATAGTAAAGGAGTGTGATTTTCAATTATCTATTTAGTAAAACAGTATCTATCAATAAGTATTTTGATACAGACATCGCCTCAAATGCCTTTTTTGTTATATTTAGTGCATACTTTTAGGCGAGTTTTTTCGATTCGCCGTAAAGTATGCAATCAGTGTATCATATTACATTTATAACACTTGATGAATAGAAAATTTGTGTCTTTTTAATAGTTTTGTCTGCCAAATCTCTAATGATCAATTTCACTTCTTTTATTCAATGATAAATAAAATAAATCTCACCGGTTCTTGCGGGATACAGTTCGACCCTTAAATAGGCTGAAACCAGCCCGGTTAAAGAGCTCTCGCCTGACCATTATCCTACCAACGCAGAGAAAGGAACAGGACACACAAAAAAAGCCCACCACAAGCGTTCATCCCCAGGCTGAATGATGACACCTGTGGGAAATTGTATTTATGTGTCTCCGTAGTGACGTTGTCGCATAAATTAAAACCGTTGCACACTCCGCACACTCACACACGCCCAGTCACCATTACAGCCAAGCACAGTGCACTTCCGGGCGTCCATCAACCCATCCCCCGTTTCCATCGCAGGTTTGCGAGCGTGAAATTGAATTCACAACATTTAGCATGGAAATGCAATCCCCCGCTTCGATTCGTGGCGACGTCGGATTGTGGCGTCGCATAACGAGCACCGTCGACGCCGGCGTCGGGGAGCGTGGATGGATTTTCGATGACGGATGCAGTGACGCTCTCTCCCGGATACGGACCGTTCGCCACATAAATGATGAGATCGTCGGCGTCGTCATCGTCAGCTTGCCCGGTGCGGGATGTTCTGTAATCATGGAGCTAAAGTCGAGTTTTTCTTGTGTGTGCGTGGATTGAAGTATTGGGCGAGATGGGTGGGATTAGTCACTTTTCTGTGAGTAGAAATGGTGCATTCAGGGTGGATTGATAGGTCCTTCAACGAGCCATAACATATTTGCGCTACATTTACGCTTCGTTTATGAAAATACGGAAGAGATAATATTTAATCATGTCATAGTAGAAGATAATGCTTACTAGGTTGTCATATTTTTGAATATTCTTGGCTTAAGCTAACTTTTTAAAACTATTAGTGGATTCAAATTTGTGATGTAGGTTAGATATTCCCGAAATATGTCAAAAAGAGTTGAGCATGGACGCAAAAAAAACAAACAGAAGTCAATCGAACCATCCTTTTTCGTTCACCGAGAGATCCCGGCCTGATCCTGCAGGATGCAGCAGTCAGAGAAACAAAGCGTACGATGAAATTTGGCATCGTACACCGAACAAAGGACTACCGGCCTGATCCTGCAGGATGCAGCAGTCAGAGAAACAAAGCGTACGATGAAATTTGGCATCGTACACCGAACAAAGGACTCTCCCATGGCGCTTCTATTCAAAGGGTTTTGGCTGTAGTTTCTCGTTTTTTGCGTGTGCGAAAGTGTGCGAGCCAAAACCGAGCAAAAAGTCACTGTGTCTGTCCTGCCGGCGGAGCGGCGAAAGGAGCAAGTAAACGTTATACTTTATGGAAACATCATTTAGTCAATTTAACTCACATCGTGGCCGGGCCGAGCCGCAAATCAGGCAAATTTCGTTCTTTTCGGGGATGAAAAAATTGAAATTAGTGGCGCTTCACGTTCACGTTGTTCAGGGGCGTTCGGTTGAAACGGTTTGAAAGGAGCGAGTTTTGGACCGGTACGGCGATGAGAAGCGAAACTGAGCGATGGTTGAAATCAATCACTACGCTTTCGCCTCTAATCGAGTAGACAAACTAACAACACACCCCACCGAGTGGTAGCCTAACAGAACGACAAAAAATCGCTGCTAATGTCCGGGCTTTCGCTCCCTTCTAGCCGGCACGATGATGAGATAAAAAGGCTCTATGGGAGAATATTTATCATCACCGAAGTGTGTTAATTCATCGTCATCCTTTTCCAATCCTACGGTCCGGTGAAAGGATCACGGGCGATAGCGATCGGGGTACCGGCAGCTCCAGTGTGTTACTTGATGACGATAAAATTAGTGCCACGGTCATTCTCGTATTTCAACGCCTTCTCGGGACCCGAAAAATCGGGTTCCGGTAGCCGTGTATACCCTTATAAATTCCAATTATAATGGAACGGAGCAGCAACAACACAAGGGACCCGAAAAATCGGGTTCCGGTAGCCGTGTATACCCTTATAAATTCCAATTATAATGGAACGGAGCAGCAACAACACAAAAAAAAAGAACAAACTATCACCACTAATCTCCCGGCGATGGTGTGAGCGGGCGAAGGAAAATTAAAATAACTTTCATCCCAATCCCGGGGGCGGGAAGTTTTCCTTTTGAAATTGGAGAAGATTTACGCAGCCGTGGAAGCTACTCTTTCTACAACTTCCCCAGCTTTTCCTCACACTCACACACACACACAAACAACACCTAACATATGAGGATTCCTCGGGCTAATGATTCGCTGCCATCCTTCCAAAGGTGGAGCCGTGATCGTTAAGGTCTCGCTTTTGGTCCCTCGAGGTAAAGGAGCGTCTACTTTGCGTCGTAAATTGGGTCACTTACCTTTTTTTCGACTCTGAGCCTCCAGCCTCGGGAAGGTTTAGGATGCCGCCAAACAAGCTTCGCAAACTACCTGCCCTGTTTCTTTCAGGACGCGTGTGTGTGTGTTGGGTGTTTTTTATGTTGGTTCCGTTGTTTCTTCCGAAGAAAGTCCCCGGGAGCTGGCGGGGGGGAGTTGTTGCTAGATAAAAATTGGCTTAGGCACCCGCACCGGACAGCGAACTTCAAATCCGGTAGCGGCACACAAAGTGCATATCAAATTTATGCTTTCTCTCTCCACCTTCTCTCTCTCTCTCTCTCTCTCTCTCTCGTGCACAACTTTCGAGGCTGACAAAGTTCTGAAATGCGATCAAAGCGAAACTCGGGGCGGCCGTTTTTCGGGAATTCGTTATCGAAGTATTACCGAAGAATCGAGTTTTCCGTCCGTGGCCTGTTTCCGGGAAGTCGGAGTACCGTACCGTGGCGAAAGGTGGATGGAAATGTGCTTTTTTTGTACACCTTCCAGCCCGGAGGCTTCGTTTTAACGATGGGATTGGCGAGATTTCGCTACGCGATCGCAATGATTGGCCTTAACATATTTATTATTAAGGATGCGATATTTGGCCGTAGGCCGTCCGTGTTGAGGTATTTTATTAGGCTCCAGAGGTGGAAGAAACGTGGCCAAATGTATGAGACAAGGTAACATTATGAAATATTACAGGCATTGTTTATTTAACTGATTTTAAATTTGAGGGAAAAACACAAAATTGCATACCTTTAGGCGCACATTTCCTTAAAGGCCACAGCGTATGCATTCTTCAACACAATCAATATGATTATATGTATACTACTGTTTGATATACATCGTAGATATCTAGACATCTGAAACACCCACTTGAATTTTTACAAGAAACATCTTAAGTTGGGATCAATGTTTATTCCAAGCACTGTTTAACATATGCAAATAGTATCACTGAGCGTTTTCGTACCATCATCCCAAATGGTCCTTCTTCTCGTCGCCCGTGCTGGCGGGCGTTCCGACGACGACCCTGGTTTGTTCCGGCCCTGCGTTTAATTACAACACGCAACCTGCATGGAGTTAATATTTCTGTTTGGCAAACACACTAGAACTCGCATTAAATATCGTCCGTCTGTGAGGAAAAAAAAAGACGAAAAAGCACACCACGCCCGATCGTCCCGTCCCGAAGGAGAAAAATGCTGTTTTCATCGTTTGTCGCATCATTTTCATTAGACAAACCGGCATGGCCTGCAGTCAATGTTTAATTTACGGCGGGCGGGCCCCGTCTCTGCGGAGATGCTTCTGTTCTGTTTAATTTTCCCGCTGCGCCGTTGTTTACAAGCTGAATTTCGGAAAGTTTATTAAATCGAAAGACAAAGTCGTGCCGGTGGTAAGTCGTCATCGTGCGTTCGCCCGGCCGTTCGCCATGCCGAAGGATGTAGATGTTATTTATTGAGCTTTCCGACGAGGACCCGTTTCTGGGGTTCGCCCATTTGCACGCTCTCCATCCGCCGGTGGCTTGCGACTAAACTAGCCTGTCGTTTGTGTCGTTTTAAAAGAATAATAAATTGAATAAAATCTTCCCGTGTGTCGTTGCGGAGCGTTGGGGTTGTTGGCTTGCTGGCCGGCCGGTAGACCCAACCCGAAGGCGCATCCACCGTGAAGTAGACTTAACAAGCTTGCTCGCCGGATTAACTCCGTGGGAGTAAACGAGGAGCGCACACACAGCGGCAGCTGCACGCGCGAAAGGGGTTGCGAAAGCGTGCGTGGCGGCCACATCATTCTCGGCAGCTGCTGCTCCGGCTCATCGGCGTACTTGAGAATAATGGAGGAATTTCACCCGCGCGCTCGCGAAAGCTTTCCTGGAGGGATGCTGCGCTCACGCGAACGCACGCGAAGAAAAGGGGGTTAATAGCTTGAACTTTGCTTAGTTTTTCTCCGGGTAGCTGGGCTTTGCTTTACGCTTCCGACCCGACCCGGGAGCGGGCGTTTTGTTTACTATTTAGCTTTCTTCGTCTTCTTGCTCTTCTTGTTGCAGAAAGTGGTTTGTGTTTGCTGAAGGGGGTAAACAGTTTAACCCAGTGCCCGGGAACCCTGCCACAGGGATACGCAAACAGGGCCGGATCCAGACTCATTAGACACGCGCTTTTGATCATATTATCATCGGGCTAGCCGGGGTTCATCTGGACGCGGAGTTGATGGCAATGAAAAAGGCGTGAATGTTTAAGGTTTCCCTTGGTTGGTTTTTAGTGATCCTGGAGGTTTCTGTTGCATTCATGTCAAAAATTAATTTCAATGGTCAGATAAGGTACCGATAATATTCCAATGAGGCTCCGATTAGGTTCGGATGAACCTCCAATAACATTCCGAGAGACATCAATTATTGGAGCCGTACAGAACCTTATGGAATCTTGTGGAAATGTTATCGGATCCTTATTGGAGTCTTATTGGATCCTTATCGGAGCCTTAACGGAGTCATTTCGACCTTATTTGAACCTTATCGAAATCTTATTGGAACCTAATCGAACTCTTCACATCAAGACAAACGGAAGCCATAAGCACATGGATGCGATAGGCCCTTATGTGTCCTTGTTAATTTTATTTCATAGAGATGTTGTGTGTGGTCTCTGAAGAACAAGAAAAATGACTTTTTCCATACTCTCCCTTCCAAGCCCGAAGCTCCTCGCGGCTGTTTACTTCGCTTAGGGTCACTTAATTCGACTTTGCATGTTGAAACTTCAGAAAAAGACATCCGCAGAAGAACTAACCTCAGAGAAAAGCTATCATATCGGTTACGCCGAGCACTCTTCTGTTAGCAGAGAAGCGTGAAGCGAATAAGAAATTGCAGCTTTATTTTTCACGAACCACTTTAGTTGCAGGCAAACGATATTCAAACAGAAGAATCTACCCCAGAGGAAATAATGGAAGAAATTGTTCTGGTCTGTTGAGCCATCTACTCATGATTTGTTTGTAATGCAATACTAGTTAGCAACAATCTACAAGCAGATTGCGCATAACGCACGAAGAAGATTACATCCTACCTCATACACCTTTTTATCAATCCAAACACGAAATATTATCGTGACTCGAGAGTTTCGGCTCGTTGTCACTTGTAATGGTTTTATTGGCGTTTTTTTCTCTTTCCTTTATACCACACACACATCCCTAAAAACTACTGAAACTGAAATACTTCTGCACGAGCTGTATCCATCCGGGAATATCGAAACCGTGCCGCTGTAGTCTCCAGAGAAGTATCCGCAGCTGCTGCGAGGACTGTGGGCAAAGAAATAACAAAAAAAACAACAGGGATGAAAATGAAAATCGCTATCAAAATGTATCCCAAAACCGAGGCGTCCAGGAAGCGGTCCCGTTTCCGGGCAACTTTTATCCCACCGCGTTGCGTGCGCCTCTTGGGCTTTGGTGCATTAAATAAACCAGATTGGCACCGTTGCCGAGCGGACGGGCGGTCGGGACAATTTCGTTGATTGAATGATCAAGACATAACCGGGGAAGGAACAGCGCAGGTGACGGCGGACCTACCTGCAGCATGTTGAGCACGTTCTCGAACTCGCCGCTGCCGATCTGCTCGAAGAAGAAGGAAAAGTCGTTGCTCGTTTCCAGCTTGTCGAAGAACAGCAGGATTATTTCGTCCTGCGGCAGCAGCGCCAATATGTCATCGACTAATCCATTCAATCCTCTGGTGGTGAGATTTACTGCAATTGCCGCAAAGCGGTGTAGGGAGTGAGGGAGAGAGACAGAGGAAGAAAGAGAGCGAAAGAGTGAGTGAAAATGATTCTTTTTTCGCTTCCGGCCACAGCCGTTGGGGATTTTGGTTTGGATCCGGCTGTGGAAGAGTCCAAGAAGGGTGCGTTTTGACTTTTACTTCGAATATAGGACGCCAGTACGAAACACACAACCACACACATCGATGCTGTTTTGGAGTTCATGCTTGTTAGTGCCCGAAACCGTACAGCAAATAGTAATTGATTAATAATTTAATTTGCTACATGCGAGCTCGCCTCATCCCCGGGTTGCATTTCCCCGGGGTTGACCAAACGACACTACCGATGATCGCTGCACTGGGAGCCACAGCTCGAAACGGCCGAAAGGTAAGGATTCATTAGGTTCAACCTGCCCGTCTGCCTGACTGCCAAACCAAACCCATTCCGAAATGCAATCGTCACAACTTTCATCAGCGTCACCAAACACAATCAACCAAATTGTCATCAACTCGGTGGACGCGCGAGAGGTTTCCTTCTCCAGAAATCCCCGCACGGGCTCGTGTGTGTGGTTCGTTGTGGTTTTATGTTTATGACAATCAAGCTCACTGCACTCGGTAGCAGTTCGGTTAAATTGGGCTCGTACAGTGTTGGACACAGCGTTTACCAGTGCGTGGTGCCGTTTTCTGGCACAAACTATCCACCAAGCAATGTTTGGTATCAAACAACAATAATGGCCTTTGACAGCCTCAAGCGTTTTTTCTGGCCTCAAGTATTGTACTTGATATGGACTCAAATGATATGTGGACTATCATATTCTCCAGGCTTGTTTTGACACCTGAGCTTGATACTTTGGCAACTTGAAATAAGATAGTCGCTATGTACAAAATGTGTTGGGGAGTATCCAACAAAGTCTTAAAATGTATGAGAACTCTTCAGAAACTGCACACGTAGTCTATAACTTGGACACCCACCGGGTGAACGTAAAATGGCACTTTCATGGGTGATTGAATAATGAAGTTACTTCTGCTGACTTGGCGCGGCCGCGCGCACTCTTGGACTGTTGCAAGATGAAAGTAGGTCCTACGGTTCGCCATCTTGCCGATTATTTAGTGCGCCTAACCAGGTGCAGGATGTGGTTAGCGGCGAGTTTTGTAGTTCGTCTTGAGGGAAGCTCCTAAAGACGCCATCAGCAGCTGAGTCAGGGAGTTGTGGTCTGTTAAAGAACTGAACTCAATTAAATAAACAGTTGTCTCGAGAAATCGATGCGTTTTGTGAGCAGATTGGACTGATTTGCTTGTCTGGCATTTACAGACTGAAGTACAATTTGATTTAGTAAGGAATAGAAGGTATTAAGTGTATACAATTGCTTATATTGCGGATTGCATGATATCCTGACGGTTCTCATGTTATTGCTCTATAAGCATCACTTTAGTATCTTTATCCTCTTCATATTGACTTGATGTCCAGTGAAAGTTTGAAATGGACACCAAATGTATATGTAAATCAAACTGATTCAATCGAGTCAATATTTACTTAGTGTTCAAACCAAGATATTGTTAGATATCATCTGCGTGCCTCTATAACTTGCAATCTTGAGTATTAGAAATAACTACAAGGAGCCATCGGTCGCTGAGTAAAAACGTACACAGCCCGGATTTAGTTGGTTCCATGACCAGTTCTTATGTATTATGATGTGATTGCACCTTATTGTTGGAAACCAGCATTCAATAGCTAGTTTCCAGAAAGTACTGATCAAATGGTAAATAAGTTGTAAAATGTATTGTGCTAGTATTCCAACGTCTCCTGAATTGGTCTGTAGGAGCAATTTAAAACAAGATTGAAAACACTCACACATCCGGACACTCTCGTCCGGCTCGGCGAAGATGTCGTCCGCGTCGAAGCGCTTGTTCAGCTCGGTCCACACCTTCTCCACGCTGAACCCGATGCTGTCCAGGTAGCGGCGGAAGCTGCGCACCTCGCCGAGGCTCACAATGTCCAGCCGGATCTGCGTGTAGTCCTCGGTCGACACGTAGTCGAACGCACTCTCCACCTCGACGTCGTAGTGGTAGTAGTACTGCATCAGCCGCTGCACGTCCTCGAACGGCACCAGATCGATAAAGTCCATCAGGTCCTGCTGCAGCTGGTGGCTCGGTTCCTCCTCGATGTGCCGGACGTGATAGCCAAATATTTGGCCCAATTCGGCCAGCACGACCAGCGCGAGCAGCGGCACTGTCCGCCGGCCGGCGCCGGCCCGGGATTCACTCGCGCGACAAACCATTTCCGACTCGCGTTTTTATGTTCCCCCGCGTTTCAAGATGCACTAGGGACAATGTTAGGATTTAATAACTCGCCAGCCCGGGCGAGCGACCGAGCGGGCGAACTTTTTCGAACGTTTCGAGGGCTTTCGGTTCCAGGAGACGCTAATCAACGCGCGGAGCTTCACACGGCGCGGATGTTTACCGAGCGCACCGGGACAACCCACACCAAACACCAATTAAAAACGGACGGACGACACTATGCACACGCTCCGCCACGGTCCGATTGGCCTGCGCTGGTGGTGTACCAACCGGTCCAGGCTTGATTCATTTTCGCGACTCGGTTTCTTCCGGCACTGGCACTGGCGCTATAATCACGAAACTCCACCACCCGTGTACGGCGTTGTTTGCTTTGTGCACGGCAAAATCGCCTCCTGCAACGTTTCCTTCGCGAGCGGCTTCAAGTTTCGGGCGCGACCGGACGCACCGAACCGATGGCGCAGGAATTGATATCGCGAATGGGCGGCCGACACAGCCCCACGACGTCAGACAACAATCCGGCACCCGGCGGATCATCTGCCGCAGCTTCCCGCTCCGGTGCGTCAAGTGCGTTTTGCGTTGATTGGTACGCCTGCTCTAAATTGAATCAACTGACCGTTTTGGGGTGATTTGGGTAAATAAGCCGTTTGAGAGCGCTCGCTGGATCTCGAGACTTGCGGCCCGTTTGTTTGATTCGATTATCCAATTTACGATAAGAATCTTTCGCCCTCGGTCGACGGGGCCTACGTGCTGGTGTAACGGCCCGTTTGTTTGATTCGATTATCCAATTTACGATAAGAATCTTTCGCCCTCGGTCGACGGGGCCTACGTGCTGGTGTACCAGCTCGCCGAGAGGTGGCCGAGGCTGGATTTTTATGCGTTGTTTGCTGACGGTGGGCCACCTTGTGCCGATGAGGTGATGATGGTATCTTCTTGCTGCCGGGCGCTCTGTTCGGGCTCATTATGTTGCGTCTGAGGCGCGCAAAAATGTTGTTATGAGTCATAAAAACTGATGCGTTGCGAAGGTGAAGCGATTGTGGATATCGCTTTTGATGTTGTTTATAGTTTTTAATTATACCATATTCTTAAGTATCCTTAAATTCTAATCGATCTTTGTCTAAAGAAACAGAAGCGTTTGGTTAAAATGATAATATTTTTGTACGCATAAACATTAAGATTGTCCTGAGGAGAAGGAGTTTCGTGAATTCAATAACAAATAATGGCAAATAAAAGATATAGAGCAGCCTTGCAACTAAATCGCTAGAATATCAGCAGCTACTTGTGTTTATAGACTATAAATATATGGAATAACATATAAATATATGGAAACAAGAATCTTCGAGCTTCGATTTTACATTTGAATTCCAAAGATGTTTTGTTGGAGTTAAAACTCTGATGTTTTTTGTGCCTTATCCATTTCAAGAAATGTACTCTAATGATCCTCCGTTACAGCAACAAGCGTCCCAATCCCAATATGGTCGTTGTCGTTAAAACCACGACCACCATAAAGTACGAGACCGTTCAGCAGAGGGCAAATTTCATTAAACAGCCCTGTTGCTTAAGCAATTCCAGCGTCCCGGGCCACTGCTTGCCCCTTCTGCTCTTAATTAATTTCATGCCAGCTTTTGGAGAATGGTCGTCCTCCAAAGTTCCAAAGGCTGGCTGGGGCTGTGGTGACAGGCACACTAGATCGCAACAAACACACCCGACGCCGATGTATAGATATTGGAAGGAAATTGAATTTCTCCACCCAAATGCAACCGCAATAATCATAACGTCATAATTGAGTATCATCATCGGAGGGCTTGCTCCGTTGAAAGCCGACCACAATCGTCACAACCGAGTGTCGAGTTCAAAAGTGTGTGTGTGTGTTTGTGGAAGGGGTTTTGCGGGGCGAATGTGGGCATTATTTTAATCCATGACTAGTGCGGCCAGCAGGAGTCATTTAAATTTGAAAAAGGATCGCCCCCGGAACCCTCTGTTCGCGATGGGGTAACATTTTCGATCGCAGAGTGTTCGACTGCCTACGGTTATTTCTTTTCCAAGTGGTGCCGTGTTCGATAGGCTCGGCGCGTCCCGATGGGTACAGGTTGCGATGTTGCGTCGGGCATAAAAACCCGTATGCAGAGCGTCCTGCGAGGCAGCAGAAGGCCTTATGATTATCGCTATTAATAATTCCAGCCTGCGCTCGCATTCGCTTCACACAGTACGAGATCGGTTTCCGGTTGGCAACGACGACAGCCTGTTAGGGAAAAGTTCATTAAAATCCCTGTTTTTTTTGGGGGGGGGGACAACGTCGAAGCCTTGCCTTCGACTCCGTTAATGCGTGCTTTGTAGGGCCGAAGCATGGAGCTTCTTTGGGAAAGAAGGGGGAAAAACTTTGGACCCTCCTGACCCGGCAGAAGGGCTCGTGGAAAAAGCAGATCACATGCAGACTTTCTCAACCTTCGCTCCTGGGGCTGGTGCTGCTTAGCATATCGCTTAGGCAACCCATGCCATTGAGCAGCAAACAAAAAAAAAGAAGTTCCCCAAATGAAATTTTCCACCCAATTCTTCAGCCTCGCGTGCCTCGTCGGGGGGTGGTGTATCGGTGAAAAAAGGCCAACCGGGCGGAAAGTTACCGAGCGTCATCGGCTTCTTCATTATTATGCCCGAACGAACGTGCAAAGCCTGTGGCAGTAGGGATAGAGGAAGGTTCGAAGTTTTCTCTCCATGTTCGTGTGTGTTTTCGAGCACGTTGGAAAACACCTTTTCTCCCCGGGATGTGGTGCAGCACTTGCCGGAGAGATCGAATTTTCGAAGATAAAATTGCGCAAATGATATTAGCCCGAATGGAGGCGACCGGATAGGCTTATTTTCCCGGAAGCGGCGTTCCAGCGCAGACTTTCCGTCAAGCCAATCGACGGGCGACATGTTTTTAAGAGGTTTCGGAGAACAACACACACACATAAGCGCCTATCTTCCTGTCTGGGTGGATGTGGCAGCTTCGGGACAAACATGCCGGAAGGATCCATGAAAGTTTTATTAGCGTGCGATAGTGATATCATGTGTTTGGCGTTAAAATTAATTGAACATGGGTTGGATTTTTTTTCCGGGGAACCGGGTGCTCCACACGAGCGAACCGCTAAGTAAACAACACACATGTGCGATAGAAGGGCTGGGCGTAGGAGTTTTCGGCTCATTATGCTGCGTTTGGAAAATGTTGTGGCCATGACAGGGATTAATTAAATAGAATGGTGCTTTGATCAAAACTGTTTTTGAAAGCTTGTAGAGAGAGATAAATGGATATTAAAAATAGAATGTTGTGTAAATGTTTTATAAATATTTGATAAAAACCAAAACGAAGCTGAAGCAGTCACTTCAAAAGTATAAAACCAAGGAGCATGAAAAAAGACAAATTTGTAAAAAAACGTATCCCTCCATAAAAATATGCCCAATTTTGATGCATGTAAATAAACCTACAAAGCCATAATATATTCACAAAATATGGCGTTTTATGGTGCCGGGAGCAACAACAGAAAAAAACCCCTTCTCGAGAAACAAAACTTTGAATCCCATCAATCGATTGCATGTGACTGTAAAATGCAATAAAAATTGGGAAACGAGCATTGAAACCGTAGGTAAAGGCGGATACGCAGAACTCCGGGATGAACTTTTCCAATTTGTATCCGTCGTTTTTTTTTCTCAGCGAGCTGGAATCATATTTCTTCCATCATCGTACACAGAAATTCCCTCACCCGCGCGAATCAATGCATCCCCTCCGCGAAGACGGCACCAAACTTTTCTTTTTGCGTCTCGTAGGGCCTTAACGTATGCGGTGGCGAGGAGGAACAAAAAAACGCTGCTTACCTTTACGGCTTGTGACTTTCGGGTTTTTCGCGATTCTTCCTGCAACAAAAAAAAGGTTAATGAAGATGCGGCATGTGGCTTTTGGAGGGAAGTTTTTTCTCTCTCTCTCTCTCTGTATGTGTGTGTGTGCGTTGCGTTCCCTTCATCCCTTGGCTTGTTACGTGCCCTTATGTGCGTGGCCTTTTTTTATCGTCGATTCCTCCCGATCCCCAGCCTGCCGAAAAAGTTTTCCTCCTACGGTACAAGCCGGGCTCGATTCGACCGGTGAATCCGAGCCAGCAACAAGCCGTAAAGTGCCTGGAAGCATTTTTTTTAGCCTAGCCGTGTGCCGTGCCCTCCATCATCGCCGTGAGGTGAAAGCGAACGGGATTCACTTCCCAAAGCCATTTCCGAGCCCGCTTCGGAAAGTGATCGCAATAACAAAATATGATTTTATTTCACGCATTTTTCCGATTGTGTTTTTTGATAATATATTCCCAAAATATGGCGTTTTATGGTGCCGGCAGCAACAACAGAAAAAAACCCCTTCTCGAGAAACAAAACTTTGAATCCCATCAATCGATTGCATGTGACTGTAAAATGCAATAAAAATTGGGAAACGAGCATTGAAACCGTAGGTAAAGGCGGATACGCAGAACTCCGGGATGAACTTTTCCAATTTGTATCCGTCGTTTTTTTTTCTCAGCGAGCTGGAATCATATTTCTTCCATCATCGTACACATAAATTCCCTCACCCGCGCGAATCAATGCATCAGATTTATGATGATTCAACTGCCATTTTGCTGGCTGGTCGGTTATTTGTTCTCCCATCCACCGCCTTCTACCGGCTACCGGGGTAGTGTATTTGATTTAAATAAATAATTAAAATTTAGTGCGATTGACAGGAGCAGAGTAGAGGTAGGGAGAGCGAGAGAGAGAGAGAGTGAAAGAAAGACGGAGAGACCGAGAGCAGTATCCGCAGTGCAGAAAACTGTCACCCTGCCATTCTGTCGGGCGAATAAAAACCTCAGTGTGCATTGGCTGGACCGCAGGGCCGTTCCCACACCCATCCGCCCCCTCCCACCCAAAGAGCAATGAAAATGAGCCAATGTGGACATAAATGTTAGCTTGAAGCGTATGATAAAAAACGCATCATCATATGGGGCGACCGTTTGAAGCACGGGAGGGTGGGAAGGAAGGAAGGCAGGGGCTGGGAAAATGAACCAGTGTACCGTTTCCCATTACCCATTGATTATCGCACCCTCACATTTTAAGTTGTAAAAATGTTTCATTCTTCCAGGCGTGTTTGTTTTATGTTTCTATTACTCATACTGTTTCTTGTGTTTGTTACCGTTTTATTTCATTTTTGTATATTTAAGAGCATGGCTTTTGTATGGAAAATTGTTCTCATTTTCGATGTATTTGAAGCATCTTTTCGTACGAAAATTCGGCCTAATTTTGTGTAACGCAATTTCGGTCCCAAAATCACAAGAACCTCTCCCATCCTCCTAACCACATTAGGATCTCTTCTCCCTCCCCCCCTTAGGCCCAAACACAGTTGTGATGCAAAGTGAGGGCCTTAGTTTATTTGTGGGACTTTAATTTTTAGCCTAATGCCCGGTCCCGATACGAAAAGCTCAGCCTTTTTTTTGTCGCTTCCAGCGCCTGGACCCGCCTGGAAGGGTCGCACATAATTTGAATATTGTCGAGAAAATTGTTTTCGTTTCCCCCTCTCCCCCTGTGCGCCTTCACGCCCACCAACGTCATCATCGTTGGGCCCGTTCGTTGATAACTTTATCGACGCGACGCGTTGTACAGCGCAAAAGAAGCACCCGGATCTACAAAGATCAGCATTTTCCGCGGGCGTGGTGTTGTTGTTTGTTTTCCTCCTCCTGCCTTCTTCCGCCCCACCTTTTCGGGACGCGCGAACGGCCAAACTGTTTTCATTTGTGCTCCGAACCCGCGCGCGCTAAGTACGGCCGGCCGTTCGCTGGCTGGCAATCGGTAAACCGAATCCGGGTTTTCTCATTGGCGCTTGCGGAATGATTTCTTTTCCGCGCGCCAGCAGCTGCGATTGCTGCGAGGTGGTATTTATCACCCGGGCGCTGGCTGAAATAAGCGAGATAAAATGTGCCGGGCGCTCTGGGTGTGTTAGGAGTTTATTTATCCTTGTTTTTTGGTCGTTCCCTCTGCACAGCTAAAGCAAATGGATGGAAATGATCGGTCGCTGTTCGAGCCGCCATGAAGGTTGTTTATATTTTTAGCGAAATAATCATCCTAATTCGCAGTCGTGGGCTTTTTTCTTGCTGGAAAATGACAACATTCCGCATCGAAAGCTTTAGGACCACCAGGGAGAGGTCTGATAATTTTAAGAAATACAAATATTTGATAGCTATTCATAGTCATAAGCTGTATATATTCGCTCAACGTACTATATGGAATACTGGATACATAGATTGTTGCCTATCCATTATAGATAAAAACAAAATATGAAAAAAAGTTCCATTGGCAAGATTTCTTAATGCAATTTGTCATGTGTTTTGCCTACTTCAGGACCAAACGTGTATGTTGGCGCCTGTAGTTATGCACTTTGTATCACAAACATATCTTAAAGATACCTCAATATACTCTGAGCGAAATGTCAGCCTTACCATTTCAGTCCTATTGATGTGTTTACTTCAAACATCTTATTTTGTCAATTATAAGTGAATTGTTATTGGAGAAGTGTTCATATAGCTGTTCTTTTTTCGCTTCCAAACATCAAATCTGTCCTGAGCGTTCCTTTCTTCGATGAAGCTCGCTCTAAGATCGAGTTTAAAGATAAGTGCATAATTATTGAATTTTCTTCGAAGACCCAATACTTCAGATGCAAAGTCAACCAATCCACACACATGCTAAAACATCGATTGATAGCAGGTTCGTACTATAAAGCTAAACCTCTCCAGACACCTCTTAAGCACGTGATCATTGTCATACCTTTTGCTGCGTTTGCTCGATCCGCGTCGGGTTTAATAGATTTCAATAGATAGTTAAATAAACATTTATGTTTACAGTGATAAGTCCACTCCAACCTGCTAGCTTGCACTCGCCTGCAAACAGCTGCAATTGCAGTTCAAAGCCGAAAGTGTCGGGCAGTTTTCCGCCTCACAGTACATTCGTCATTTGCGCATCGCAATGGGTATTTATTTCATGTTTATTATCAATAATAATTATTCCGCCTGATGATGACGATAATGCCGCTGTTGCTGCTACCGCTGATGGTGATCATCAATTTCAGCGTGACGATGGACATGGGTGAACCGGCGGGTGTGTGAGTGTGTGTGGCTGTTTGGGTTGCGAGATTTATGATGATTCAACTGCCATTTTGCTGGCTGGTCGGTTATTTGTTCTCCCATCCACCGCCTTCTACCGGCTACCGGGGTAAACGGAAGAGATACGCCCTGGGCAGTGTCGGCGGTATCGCACGCCAAGTGGTTTGAATAATTTCGCAATAAAATGAAGCAGTTGTATTTCAATGCGGTTTTCTTTATCTCTCGCTGCTGCTGCTGCCCTTTCAGTATCGTTTTCCACGCTTTGCAATGATGTTTTTTTCCACTCTGCTGTTGTGCTTGTGTGTTCCATTTTACATCGCACACGAGCGATTGGTATGTATGCAGGAACACCATAAACTGAGCTAAATAATGGGCAATCATGTATGATGTGCCCGGCACAGACGATGCGTTTTTCCTGGATGCGAACGAAGAGAGGGAGAGAGAGAGAGAGAGAGAGAGAGAGAGAGAGAGAGAAAAAAAACACATCTCCAGAAAAGGATCCACTCAGGTGTTTGGCGTGCCGATGCCAATTCGCCTCCCGTGGCAGCTTCCCGAGATGATTGAGCGGATAATCATAGCCGGGAATGATGGAAAAGAATCTAACCACTTAGCCGAATCCGGAGGGGGCGTGCGCAGGCATTGAAACAAAATTCCTCTGACCGGCGCCGCCCGGTGGGCGGAGGTACGACGTTAACCGACCCGGAAAGAAAATGTAGCATGAAATTATTAGCCCCGTTTTGCATTCGGATGCGGATTACGAGCGAAATTTGTTTCCAACTTCCCACGGCGGGTTTTTATCTCCTTTTCTTCCGAGAAAACGAATGATATCAATTTCAATATTTAACGGATGAGGTCCATTACGGGACGTGTGGCATGGCGGGGACGCAAAACGCGTGGGTAGGAATGCGTGCCGAAACGGGAAAGGATTACTTGCGAGTGAGTGTGCGTGAATTTATTCCGAAGGAAGAGCTTCTGCGTACGGTTTTATTTTCTCTTTTGAATTGGAAGCGGCCACAAGCATAAGTTGATCGATTTTGCACTTTAAATGAAACATTGATTCCGTTTTGCAGAGGTTGTTTTATTATAAAGTTCAATCCTCTTATGTGAGTTCAATTGAATAGTTTGTTTTAATTGAATTATAAATGCAAGTAATTATTTTGAAATATTTTTGAAATGTTTTTTTACATATTTTTTCACGTATAACCGACACGAGAAAAGTGCAAAGATTGAAATCGATCCAAACAAGTGTCTAATGGATTATTATGAATTATATTTGCTATAAACTATGCTATTTGAGTATAAACTCAGGATTTGATTCAACATCCACAAAGCAAAGTAGTGTAGCTGTGTGAACTTGTTAGACATTTTTATCTAAATTCATCATATGATTTTAGTTATTATCTCTTAAACTGAATTTTAATGAACATTCTATAACATTTCTGCCGTATGTGACGCGCCCACACTGCCATTTTCCTTTAATTTACCATTTGCTTCCATCACGGCAAGAAGCGTACAACAACATGCCGGTTTAATCGGCACGCCGATCCTTCCTTCGTTCCGTTTGCATCCTTTCAGCGAACGACGGCCACGGCCTGCCACGGGCTGCGACTGTTTATCGGTCCGTCTTCCAACTCGCCGAGCCGCACCGAACGCGATAAGCGCTGGCCAGCATTTCCATTTCACTCATGATCGCCTCTTTTTTTCCGACGCCCACCGGGTGCGTTTGGAGCCCTATCGCGCGGAACGTGAGGCCTATTATCGCGAGACTGTAAGCAGCACATTGTTGTCTGACCGGGGGCGATCGATTCGCATGATAGCGACATTCGCACACATGCACACACCCTTGGGTGGCTTGGTACGATCTGTCGCTGACAAGTGCAGCGGGGACGGGCTGCAATCGCATCATCGTTTTAGGACGGGCGGATAGATATTGTGACATGAAACGCACGTTATCGACACATGGCAGCCCCTGTCAGCTGGCCGAACGGACGTCTGCCACTATGCAGCTTCTGGTGCTGCTTTGAAGCGTCTTTGATTGGCTTAGAGGGGGCTCTTTTTTGCTGCTGCTGCTACGGCTGTTGTGTAGCTAGATGGTGGCAGCAATTGTCCCTCGAATGACGGAGGATATGGATCGATTCCCCGAGGTTGACTGTTTGATTGTGCATATTGATGCAATCGTTCGTGTGCTCATTTGTGCGATCATTTGCTCAATTCTTGGCGTAGTCGTAGCCATTTCAGACGCATCAGCCGTCGGCTGCATGTGAAGCGAAGCGAGCTTTAGATTTTTTTATGATTACTACCATTCTTCCGAAGGTGCCGCAATTTCAATCTAAAAGGGTAACAAAATGGAAGAAGCTCAAGCAAAATGGTCGCGTAACAGGTTATGTGCATTGTCTGATTTTGTAGCTGTTCCAAGATTTATTAACCGTACTGTTATCAACGAACATTCATTACTACTCACCAAAGCTTCATTTGATCCAATTTTCAACACTTCTGTAAACAGTATCCCGCGTTTGTCTGGCAAGTGTGCTTAACTATACCCACCGAATTTCAGATCTTCGCTCAACGACCTGAAGCACTATCGATAACAGGTTCAAATCGCTCGATCCATTTCAACTACGCTAATCTCCAAAGGCCGGCGGGTGCGTGGCCTACCTGAGCGCCATTTAGGCGCGCTTCGTACTGAAGTGGCTCTTAATTAGTAGGAATGTAAATTCCCCATTCTCGAGACGCACATTTCACGTGCGTCCTGTATTGACACGCACGGCCCTCAGCACAGTCAATACGGGTCGGAGCGTAAATAAACACTTTCGGAAGAATTTGTGGTTTTGAGGCGTAATTTCAAACCCAATCCCCCCAGTGTCCTGGAGGACGTGAGCAAACTCGCCTGGCGGCGGGCGGCTTACCGTGCAGTAACCGAAATATGCTGGCAGTGAAAATGGTGTGACATGTTTGCACTGGAAGCTCCGTCCGGAGCAGATGCAGCCGGTGTACTTATTGTGTTCGACGCTGCACGCTGCGGAAAGAAAAGCTGGAATGTTCAATCATCTTCAGGTTGATGAAATATTTACATACCGACCACCGGTGGGGCCGGTATCGAGACGGGAGTCGGGGCTTCCACAAGGACCACACTTATTTGATTTAATACAAACACAACGCTCCACATCCGTCGGTGGCGGGCGCTCGCCTCACAGCGATACAATCGCATCCCGAGGACAATGGGCGGTGCAATTGGTGAGCACACTCTCAAACCTACACAGAACCGGCAGATCTACTACTACCGTACATCGCTGGAAGCTGGTGCCAACACCTTTTGTCACCTACCGGGTGGCTTGGCTTGAGTGGAGGAGGGCCGACAAAAACGACAAACTCGAAATCCCAGAAATCTTGTTTTTGTTTGGACACTTGATGAGAGACTCGGTCGCCGGGTCGCAGCCCTGTGCCGATGAATATTTGACAAGTACGTCCTCGTCCACACGAGCACCGGTGGGTTTTGATTCCGAAGACCTAAGGGATGTTGGGGCGTGATCTTCATACGACGGCACCTGCACCTGTCTTCGGGAGCGATGTCAGAAACAATCAGAACCCTCATCCCCAGCCTCATCCAGCGCTTAAGCTCGGCCCGGGGTCGCACCTCTCCGTCTCGGTGCTTTCTAATCAGCAGCATTTTGTTTGCGCAGTTCATTCGATTTGCCTGGTCCGGTCTGGTGCGAATCGAGAAAAAGAAGGAACCGATCCCGGGACCTCCGACTTGGGACCAATCATGCCCCAACCGTGCGCGCGGGGCAGGTCCTGCCGCAACGGATGATATTTGTTCAAGTTATTGTTCGGGTCGCTTTTGGCATGTGCTTTGTCGCAACCGCATGTTTAATGGGCTAAACAATTATTATGTTCCACCGGGGAAATATATGTTCTATCAAATTGAAAGCCCGTTGAGCAGGCAAGCAGGGTTTGCGATCGGTGATTGTGTGCCGAGGCATGTGGAGCAGATGGCAAAGGAGCAAACTTGCATAACAAATCGCTCTAATGATGGTTGTGTTGTAAGAACCCGTTGTAAGGAGTGTTTTCCTCTAGATGGCGCTGGGGACGTATGTGGCTTTAAGCAAGGTTTGGCAGATAAGCAAGGCTTTGGATCCTGGACGTTAATTGTATGATTTGAAACTTATTTCAAATATAATGCAACAAGGCTCATATCATCCCATTTACCTGAGATATCTAGTAAGTACTACAGCGTACAGCTATTATTAAGTATTTCTGTAAAGTATTCATTGCATAAATTAAGGCGCAAATGATCATCTCTATAGAAACTTAGCCGTACTAAATCACTTGCATTTCCATCTGAACAACAGGTTCTTGTTTGATTATATCACCTATGAAAAAGTATGCAAATGAGAACCTGAAACTAATCATGTTGACGGTTTCAGATAGGCTGCAGTTGTTGGAAAGTTTCGTATTGATTGAAATGGAACAGCAGAGTGAAGAACGAAACGATACAACAAAGCTCATGTTTTTAGAGTTTGTTGTTGTCAGTCTTTATCTCCATTGTGTTAAACTATTCGAGCACCCTTTGGCGATGAGTGCAATCGCGTGATCAAGGATATGTTTTAATTAAGTTGTTTTTAAGGAAGTACGTGTATTTGAAGCTGCTTGAACAACCCTCAACCCCATCACACGTTGATTAATTTACGTCCAAACTGCTTAAGTCTGGCCCTACCGAACACGGAAAGCATGTGCGCTCCTATTTTCACCGAACAACAGCACAGAAAGGTTGGCTCTTTTCTTGCTGGCCGTAGCTTCTAGAGTCGCACAACACCCCTGCGACCTGGGAGCATGTGTTCGGTGCGCCCCCGAAAACTCGTTATTGAATTATAAATTGATACCCCCGGTTGACCCGAGCAATATCTGTCAATAATTATTATCGCTCCCCTGGGAACTCGTGTCCAGCCAGGCGTCCACCGGCCGACGGCGGCATCTGCATCTGCTGGATGCAATCTGTTCGACTTCTGCTCACATAAAACAATGCCTTCGTCGCTCTCTTCTCCGAAACGAGGAAGGGCGTAGTGTTTTAGTCTTGAACGTTTCGGCCCCGTTTGTGTGGGCATGTGTCCAGCCCGTCGGAGTTCTGCTTCATCGCCGCTTGGCATCATTATTATCTTGCTTCGGGCAGAAGCGGCCACCGAAGAACAAGCCTGTGTCTGGGTGTATGCGTGTGCCTTCTTGCTTCCGATGTAGGAGCTATTGTTTGGCGGGGTTGAAGCGAGAACGGTGGCCATCCTTCATCATAAACACGCTCTTTTGATGGAGCAAAATTTTGGATGAAATATTTTTGTAATGTTTTTTTTCACATATTTTTTCACGTATAACCGACACGAGAAAAGTGCAAAGATTGAAATCGATCCAAACAAGTGTCTAATGGATTATTATGAATTATATTTGCTATAAACTATGCTATTTGAGTATAAACTCAGGATTTGATTCAACATCCACAAAGCAAAGTAGTGTAGCTGTGTGAACTTGTTAGACATTTTTATCTAAATTCAGCATATGATCTCTTAAACTGAATTTTAATGAACATTGAACATAACATTTCTGCCGTATGTGACGCGCTCACACTGCCATTTTCCTTTAATTTACCATTTGCTTCCACCACGGCAAGAAGCGTGCAACAACATGCCGGTTTAATCGGCACGTCGATCCTTCCTTCGTTCCGTTTGCATCCTTTCAGCGAACGACGGCCACGGCCTGCCACGGGCTGCGACTGTTTATCGGTCCGTCTTCCAACTCGCCGAGCCGCACCGAACGCGATAAGCGCTGGCCAGCATTTCCATTTCACTCATGATCGCCTCTTTTTTTCCGACGCCCACCGGGTGCGTTTGGAGCCCTATCGCGCGGAACGTGAGGCCTATTATCGCGAGACTGTAAGCAGCACATTGTTGTCTGACCGGGGGCGATCGATTCGCATGATAGCGACATTCGCACACATGCACACACCCTTGGGTGGCTTGGTACGATCTGTCGCTGACAAGTGCAGCGGGGACGGGCTGCAATCGCATCATCGTTTTAGGACGGGCGGATAGATATTGTGACATGAAACGCACGTTATCGACACATGGCAGCCCCTGTCAGCTGGCCGAACGGACGTCTGCCACTATGCAGCTTCTGGTGCTGCTTTGAAGCGTCTTTGATTGGCTTAGAGGGGGCTCTTTTTTGCTGCTGCTGCTACGGCTGTTGTGTAGCTAGATGGTGGCAGCAATTGTCCCTCGAATGACGGAGGAAATGGATCGATTCCCCGAGGTTGACTGTTTGATTGTGCATATTGATGCAATCGTTCGTGTGCTCATTTGTGCGATCATTTGCTCAATTCTTGGCGTAGTTGTAGCCATTTCAGACGCATCAGCCGTCGGCTGCATGTGAAGCGAAGCGAGCTTTAGATTTTTTTATGATTACTACCATTCTTCCGAAGGTGCCGCAATTTCAATCTAAAAGGGTAACAAAATGGAAGAAGCTCAAGCAAAATGGTCGCGTAAAAGGTTATGTGCATTGTCTGATTTTGTAGCTGTTCCAAGATTTATTAACCGTACTGTTATCAACGAACATTCATTACTACTCACCAAAGCTTCATTTGATCCAATTTTCAACACTTCTGTAAACAGTATCCCGCGTTTGTCTGGCAAGTGTGCTTAACTATACCCACCGAATTTCAGATCTTCGCTCAACGACCTGAAGCACTATCGATAACAGGTTCAAATCGCTCGATCCATTTCAACTACGCTAATCTCCAAAGTCCGGCGGATGCGTAGCCTACCTGAGCGCCATTTAGGCGCGCTTCGTACTGAAGTGGCACTTAATTAGTAGGAATGTAAATTCCCCATTCTCGAGACGCACATTTCACGTGCGTCCTGTATTGACACGCACGGCCCTCAGCACAGTCAATACGGGTCGGAGCGTAAATAAACACTTTCGGAAGAATTTGTGGTTTTGAGGCGTAATTTCAAACCCAATCCCCCCAGTGTCCTGGAGGACGTGAGCAAACTCGCCTGGCGGCGGGCGGCTTACCGTGCAGTAACCGAAATATGCTGGCAGTGAAAATGGTGTGACATGTTTGCACTGGAAGCTCCGTCCGGAGCAGATGCAGCCGGTGTACTTATTGTGTTCGACGCTGCACGCTGCGGAAAGAAAAGCTGGAATGTTCAATCATCTTCAGGTTGATGAAATATTTACATACCGACCACCGGTGGGGCCGGTATCGAGACGGGAGTCGGGGCTTCCACAAGGACCACACTTATTTGATTTAATACAAACACAACGCTCCACATCCGTCGGTGGCGGGCGCTCGCCTCACAGCGATACAATCGCATCCCGAGGACAATGGGCGGTGCAATTGGTGAGCACACTCTCAAACCTACACAGAACCGGCAGATCTACTCCTACCGTACATCGCTGGAAGCTGGTGCCAACACCTTTTGTCACCTACCGGGTGGCTTGGCTTGAGTGGAGGAGGGCCGACAAAAACGACAAACTCGAAATCCCAGAAATCTTGTTTTTGTTTGGACACTTGATGAGAGACTCGGTCGCCGGGTCGCAGCCCTGTGCCGATGAATATTTGACAAGTACGTCCTCGTCCACACGAGCACCGGTGGGTTTTGATTCCGAAGACCTAAGGGATGTTGGGGCGTGATCTTCATACGACGGCACCTGCACCTGTCTTCGGGAGCGATGTCAGAAACAATCAGAACCCTCATCCCCAGCCTCATCCAGCGCTTAAGCTCGGCCCGGGGTCGCACCTCTCCGTCTCGGTGCTTTCTAATCAGCAGCATTTTGTTTGCGCAGTTCATTCGATTTGCCTGGTCCGGTCTGGTGCGAATCGAGAAAAAGAAGGAACCGATCCCGGGACCTCCGACTTGGGACCAATCATGCCCCAACCGTGCGCGCGGGGCAGGTCCTGCCGCAACGGATGATATTTGTTCAAGTTATTGTTCGGGTCGCTTTTGGCATGTGCTTTGTCGCAACCGCATGTTTAATGGGCTAAACAATTATTATGTTCCACCGGGGAAATATATGTTCTATCAAATTGAAAGCCCGTTGAGCAGGCAAGCAGGGTTTGCGATCGGTGATTGTGTGCCGAGGCATGTGGAGCAGATGGCAAAGGAGCAAACTTGCATAACAAATCGCTCTAATGATGGTTGTGTTGTAAGAACCCGTTGTAAGGAGTGTTTTCCTCTAGATGGCGCTGGGGACGTATGTGGCTTTAAGCAAGGTTTGGCAGATAAGCAAGGCTTTGGATCCTGGACGTTAATTGTATGATTTGAAACTTATTTCAAATATAATGCAACAAGGCTCATATCATCCCATTTACCTGAGATATCTAGTAAGTACTACAGCGTACAGCTATTATTAAGTATTTCTGTAAAGTATTCATTGCATAAATTAAGGCGCAAATGATCATCTCTATAGAAACTTAGCCGTACTAAACTGGAAGCTGGTGCCAACACCTTTTGTCACCTACCGGGTGGCTTGGCTTGAGTGGAGGAGGGCCGACAAAAACGACAAACTCGAAATCCCAGAAATCTTGTTTTTGTTTGGACACTTGATGAGAGACTCGGTCGCCGGGTCGCAGCCCTGTGCCGATGAATATTTGACAAGTACGTCCTCGTCCACACGAGCACCGGTGGGTTTTGATTCCGAAGACCTAAGGGATGTTGGGGCGTGATCTTCATACGACGGCACCTGCACCTGTCTTCGGGAGCGATGTCAGAAACAATCAGAACCCTCATCCCCAGCCTCATCCAGCGCTTAAGCTCGGCCCGGGGTCGCACCTCTCCGTCTCGGTGCTTTCTAATCAGCAGCATTTTGTTTGCGCAGTTCATTCGATTTGCCTGGTCCGGTCTGGTGCGAATCGAGAAAAAGAAGGAACCGATCCGGGGACCTCCGACTTGGGACCAATCATGCCCCAACCGTGCGCGCGGGGCAGGTCCTGCCGCAACGGATGATATTTGTTCAAGTTATTGTTCGGGTCGCTTTTGGCATGTGCTTTGTCGCAACCGCATGTTTAATGGGCTAAACAATTATTATGTTCCACCAGGGAAATATATGTTTTATCAAATTGAAAGCCCGTTGAGCAGGCAAGCAGGGTTTGCGATCGGTGATTGTGTGCCAAGGCATGTGGAGAAGGTGGAAAAGGAGCAAACTTGCATAACAAATCGCTCTAATGATGGTTGTGTTGTAAGAACCCGTTGTAAGGAGTGTTTTCCTCTAGATGGCGCTGGGGACGTATGTGGCTTTAAGCAAGGTTTGGCAGATAAGCAAGGCTTTGGATCCTGGACGTTAATTGTATGATTTGAAACTTATTTCAAATATAATGCAACAAGGCTCATATCATCCCATTTACCTGAGATATCTAGTAAGTACTACAGCGTACAGCTATTATTAAGTATTTCTGTAAAGTATTCATTGCATAAATTAAGGCGCAAATGATCATCTCTATAGAAACTTAGCCGTACTAAATCACTTGCATTTCCATCTGAACAACAGGTTCTTGTTTGATTATATCACCTATGAAAAAGTATGCAAATGAGAACCTGAAACTAATCATGTTGACGGTTTCAGATAGGCTGCAGTTGTTGGAAAGTTTCGTATTGATTGAAATGGAACAGCAGAGTGAAGAACGAAACGATACAACAAAGTTCATATTTTTAGAGTTTGTTGTTGTCAGTCTTTATCTCCATTGTGTTAAACTATTCGAGCACCCTTTGGCGATGAGTGCAATCGCGTGATCAAGGATATGTTTTAATTAAGTTGTTTTTAAGGAAGTACGTGTATTTGAAGCTGCTTGAACAACCCTCAACCCCATCACACGTTGATTAATTTACGTCCAAACTGCTTAAGTCTGGCCCTACCGAACACGGAAAGCATGTGCGCTCCTATTTTCACCGAACAACAGCACAGAAAGGTTGGCTCTTTTCTTGCTGGCCGTAGCTTCTAGAGTCGCACAACACCCCTGCGACCTGGGAGCATGTGTTCGGTGCGCCCCCGAAAACTCGTTATTGAATTATAAATTGATACCCCCGGTTGACCCGAGCAATATCTGTCAATAATTATTATCGCTCCCCTGGGAACTCGTGTCCAGCCAGGCGTCCACCGGCCGACGGCGGCATCTGCATCTGCTGGATGCAATCTGTTCGACTTCTGCTCACATAAAACAATGCCTTCGTCGCTCTCTTCTCCGAAACGAGGAAGGGCGTAGTGTTTTAGTCTTGAACGTTTCGGCCCCGTTTGTGTGGGCATGTGTCCAGCCCGTCGGAGTTCTGCTTCATCGCCGCTTGGCATCATTATTATCTTGCTTCGGGCAGAAGCGGCCACCGAAGAACAAGCCTGTGTCTGGGTGTATGCGTGTGCCTTCTTGCTTCCGATGTAGGAGCTATTGTTTGGCGGGGTTGAAGCGAGAACGGTGGCCATCCTTCATCATAAACACGCTCTTTTGATGGAGCAAAATTTTGGAGCACACTCACATCCTTCAACCCGAATATCGGGCCGCAGCGTCCGTTTGCATTCAGCGTCATGGCGACGATGCATCAGTGGGCTTTGGGTGGCCCGTTTCCATCAAAGAGTTCGCCCGTGCCTGTATGGTGCGCCAAGTCAATGCGTCCAAGATACCGCAGGATGTAAAATCATCATTCGCATCGCAAAGGATGCATCGGCGCAGTGAGATATGATTGAAGGACTTTCGCTACGCATCGCTTCACTCGGCGTGAGGAGGTTCCGTGCTTATCTGCTGCTGCATGGTTGACCGTCCAGCAAATCTGTTAATTACGTTAGTTGGGAAAGGTCAAGCGGAAGGTAGACTTTGAAGTGCTTGATGGGGTTTGTGGTTGATCGATATTTATAAGTCATTGTACAGGAACTACTGATACATTCTTGGTGAAGTAATAACAATTACAATCTATCTATCAGAACGATTCTAGAAATAAAGACATTTTGTTGTTAGTTTATAATCTTGTTATGGAAATATAAAAAGAATACCGATTTGCATACCTTCAGGCGTTAGTAGCTCTAGAGACGCACGATGCACGAGCAATATTTTCCATCTGCATTGCCTAGAGTGTGATTGTAATGCGAATCTTATTGTCCTTTTCTTCGCCACTCACAGCGCTGCTGTAATATCCAAACGACGACCCTCGTACGCACTTTCCCGTTGAGATTCGCACGAAACGCGTCCGTTTCAAACGGCGAAGGCTGACCGCTTCGCCCATGCACGTCACTATCGGTGAGCCACCGCAATCAACACTACCGGGAAAGCATCATGTACCGTCATCATCCAGGAACGGCCTCCGTGAGTCTCCGTGCATCCGTTGGCCAACGGTGAGCAGCGCACTCGCACTTGTCGCATTATTATCAGCGGAATTATGAATAAACTCGGATAAATGTCCCGGTGCGGATGCAGCGCCCACGTTGCGCCGAGTCCCATCGCTCCACGATGACGATGATGATGATGGTGATGGGGCCTTGTGCTTCATTGTTGACCCTGCTGCTATTGCGCTGCGGAAGCCTTAAACTAGGCGCGATCACGGACGCACTTGGGCAGCGATTCGAACGGAAAACGCACAAAGTTCACCACGGTGGATACACACTCGGAACGCGTGGACCGATCGCACCGACCTGCTCGGGAGCGTAATCAGGAGCGTGCATGTTTGTGTAGTTGTTTGCATGCTCTCCCCCAGGTGCGCCGTGCTCGACTTCCGGATGCGATGGTTGCGCCCGGTGGACGCAAGCAACGTACGGGTTAAATTGTTTCCGACTCACAAGACCACAGCGCGGGCTAAACGCAGCCGACACGGTGCAAGGCGGGCCGCACATCTCACACAGCTTTCCAGCGAAACTGCGTACGAAAAAAAAGGATAATCGCCGCGCCCGGTGCGGGGTGGCCTGCGTGAGTGCAAAATTATCATCCCTTTTAGCGTCGGCCCCGCTGGCCGGGTGTTGCGTGCTGTGCGATGAATGACAATGAAGACGGAGAGAAATAGGTACCTTTCTTCTGGAGGCAGCGCCTGGTTCAAAACCGTTCCCATGGGGTAATCACCGTGCCTGTCTGCAGCGTCCATAATCGTGAGTGTCATAAAAGCGTTGGCTTCATATTCCATTAGCCTCAATGATTCGGGCTCAAGTGATGAGTCCTTTTCAGTGATGACGGCGACGGCGGCGACGACTGGTGTTGATGTTACTTCCGAGTCCGTTTTCGGGGTTCTACCACGCTCTGGGCATTGTTTGAAGAAGAAGAGTTGTCTTGGTCGCCATATTCCCCCCGGGAGGCGAATAATTGCTCGACACTTTAATGTCGGCCAGAATTACGCCTGCCGTGATGTGATTGGAGGTAAAATATTCAACAGGATTATGTAGTGTGTACGTGCCAGCTAGCACGAATTTCAATGTCATTTGTTTTGTTGTACGAAGCAAAAAAAAACACACACACACATAAAAGGGTTACAAATTATGAAGCTTAGCTAGTTAACCTCAAAAAAGGACTCCGGTAGATTAAATGCCCCTTTGTGTCCTTTTTAACGAGCCAACAGTGAACGCGTGCAGGCCGCTCTGTGGCCGACTACTAAGTAATCATCTCCACCCGCCCTGGTTTGGGTGGGGTGAGCAAGATATACGGCTGGCAATGACCGTGGCATTGGACAATGCGCCCGTCCATGGGCTGACCATAACCTCAAACTCATGTCGTGCGGTCGATGTTTGAGGTTATGTCATTAAAGCCCGCTTGCCCAGCAAAACAAAACGATCCCTTCGGTGCATTCTTGCATTTGCACGCGGGCTATTGGGACGAGTTGCGTTGCGAAAAAGTTGCGCCCTTTATACGGCCGCGTCACATATGGCCGTAATGGGTTAATTAAATTTCGTCCTAAGCCGGCCTCCCAGGGACATACGAGCCGTCTCAACGACGACTCACCTTCTCCGGGGCGGCGATAAACGGGATCGAAACGGGAGAGTGGCAAATTTCCATACTAATGCTAATAATATGTTAATTATAGTAATTGATGTTGTTAAACTTATATCAAGCGCGTATCGCGCTGACACGAGGAAAGGACGCGAACAATGGACGGCATCCTGCATGTGCGGCATCCTGATTACGCCGCTCGTACCTTGGGCTTGGGATTTATTTGTGTAAAAACTTTTCCCCCGTGAACCCTGCCGGAAAATGGCCTCTCTCGCTCTCTCTCTCTCTTCTCGGTGAGGGTTCCGATCGGTGATCGATTTTATCCCTTTTCTGTTCGCAAAGCGGACACGCTCGGATTAGGCCTCCACTAGAGCCGCTCGTTCACGCCAAAGTGCTACAAGCTCGGGGACTCTCTCCGATGGGCTTGGATTGGTTGGCCTGAAAGTATGCAAATGAAGGGACACCACGGTTGTGTCTATTTGGGTGCCCGAACACAACACAACCCCCTTTTTTCGCCCCGTTCCATGGGCTCTTCTGCACGTGTAGGCAGCAATAAACTACGCAACAACAGCATCAACAATAACAGCCCATCGGAACGATGAGCCAAAAACCTCATCAGCCGAAAGGTTTGGGAGCCAGCAGTCGAGTGTTTGGAATTCCCCCGGGAAACTTTCGCTGCGTCCGAGCGTACGACCAGGATGGACCGTGGCTACGCATCCACGGGGACAAACATAAACAACAACATCACATTTTCCGCCGGATGATTGGCCGCTGGAGCACTGGACGTTGGGCTGTGGGTCCCGGTGTCCTGGCCGGTCCACGACCGGCTTGTGTTCGATTTGCGCTGCGTCGGAAGGTCAATGGATGAGCTCGATCGAAACCGCTAATGATGGACTAATGAAGCACACGGTGCTTGAACAGCTGCTCACTTCCGACAGTTGGTAGTCCTGTTGGAAAAGGCCTGGTGTGGTATCAAAATGGTTACATGAACAAGAGAACTGCTTATGATTCGAAAGGATGTCACTAAAACGATACTAGTAGAGGTACCACCCAGTTTGGAAATGTTTTGGAGCGAGAATAAACATTGAACATTTCGCTCTTTAGAGATCGATCCAGCATTTTGGAGTTTTAGATCTGAATTGCTGTTATGGAGCATTTTTAACCCCTTATATCTTGTTTTACAGAGTATACAGTAATTCTGTGAAATTATTTCTTCAAATCGTTTCATACTGCCTTCAAATGTTTATTATGTGTAGTTCAATATTCAGATATTAGTTTTGCACTCTTAAGCAATCAACTTCACAGATTTAGTGTGTGTGAGTTAGTGTGAGACATGATTGAAAAATGTTGTAAGCAGAAAAAAAACTTACAGCCTAGGAAAATCGTTCCCGTCAAGTCTATTGACGGTGATTTCTTCAATAAAGCCAGGCATATTAGCGTCCCTGATTTATTCAATTAATTGCTCAGCTTTGTCTTCGCGTTCAGCGATTTATTTCATTTCATCAATGCCAATAAAAACAAAGCACGTAGCGGAATAAACAGCCGAAAACTCAATCTTGCTCTAATTTTGTTCTGTTGATGTTTTTTTTCCTCCTATCCGCTTTGAAAACAGTGTCATGTTTGCACGCAGACACCAATCGAAGTAGGCGTTTGGAAGAGATGCGGGCAAACGCGATCGCAGCAGCACGCGACAGCTGAGACAGCGCCATTCGCCGGATAAACCGATATTGACTTGATTTCAAACGAAAATCTTCTGATTGGAAAGGGAAGATTCGAAGATAAGCAACAATAAAAAAACGCACAAAACAAAACTCGTCAATCTTACGGTGGCCAATTTCTCAAGGGGAGGATATGGCACCGACTTCCTGTACCAGCTCGCTCGCCTTCCTTATCAAATCAAAGACTAAAAGTCAATACTTCAAAGTACCGGTCGCAGAGCAGTCGCAGCGGCAACATCCGGGAGGCGCCCGATCGAGCCGCGTTGGACGCAACAACAACGAAAAAAAGCCTATCCCTAACAAGGTAGCTTCGGAACGGGCACGGGCAGTATAAAGTATAAAACACATCACAACCCCTCGGCGGAAATCTGCCGTGATGAAGGTAAATATTTGAGTTCCACGCACCGTTTCACTTTTAATCCACCCAATCAACGTGCTCTCAGCCGATTGCCGGTCGGCCGGTCTAATGGATATCCGATTTTGCCGGCGCAAAACACACATACACGCGCCACTGCGGGGAGCTAAATACTGGGACCGTCGGGTTGCAAGATGAAAGTCCTTCGTTCCCCCAACCCGAAAACAATTACAAACAATCGATCATCACACCGTGGGAGTGGGATGTGGGTGGAGGAGACGAGGAGACGTCTCGTCTTCCGGTCCAACAGTAGCAAGATTTGTTTTTTTTTGTGGCGCTTTCCTTAACCTTATGGCGAACCCGATCTGGCCTCGGGGCTGCCAGCAACAGAAATCCGGCTCCCTGGGACAAACATACACGCTGGCACAGGCACAAACACACATACACTGGCCAATCTGCTTAGGATCACGCGGGGCGAACCCTTATCAGTTTACGCCACGTCAACCTTGTTTGACAATTTTCGTTAAAGTTTAATCATGTCTGCCCTCAGTCTTGGGGTTTATTTTTGTGTGTCGTGATTGTACATGTGTGTGTGTGTTCCGGTGCGAAATTTTCACAAAAAAGGTACTGTTTACCACGTGAGAATGAGAAATTGGGATGCTAAAAACAGCAGCAGCAACAAGGGTGAGAATCTAAAAATCGGGGAAACACACACACACTCCCACTTTGGTTTGGGTCTCGTTGTTATTAGCTTCCTTTTTCGCTTTCACGTGTGTTGATGAACAGTTGGGACGTAGGACCTTAGTCCTTCGGTAGTATAGACACGTTTTTCTGTTCGGAGTAGATTGTAAAGTAACACAAAAAAATATGTTTATCAAAACATCGGTCCCAGCATAAGGCTCACGATGCCTTTTGCTCTTGGGATTGCGAAGGATGAAGACATTTGTTTGTCCATTTTTATGTTCTTTGCTCACAGTGATGTACGGTGAAGAGTTAATAGTCCAGAGATGAGAAGGAGTAAAAATGATAAAATCAGTTCCATTTCGAAACTGTTTTTTTCTTTTTGTTTTGTTTTTGTGTTTTTTTTTGTTTTTTTCTGTGATGTTGATGTTGATTTCTTAACAAATTCAGTTTTAAAACTTCTGCTTCAAAAGCAGGAAAATCATCCTGAAAGTATGTAGCTGCTCTACTGGACTTTTAATTTATATATTGCTC
>KZ072127.1:193496-219406 GCA_002091845.1 Anopheles cracens
TCCCCGTCGGTTTGCGTACCTGACGTCTGGCGTTTCGGTAAAAGATGCGAACAAATGCTTTTGAATTGTGATATGCGTATGTGGATATGGCGCCCCTTTGCTCCGTAGTCTCGGGAGAGTTGAACGCCGGCACTACGCGCTTACCCCCCAAAGCACATAACACAATTAGCGAACGTAATTTGCCCTCATTACCTGCGCGCCTCAACTGTACGCCTTACTGCGACTACCATTTCGGGCGCGCCGTTTACAACACTCGCCGCAAACAAAATGGCGCACCGGGCGCACCGGGGCAAGAAGCATTTCGCTGTTGAGTCCTCCTTCCATATCTCCCATAAAGGACACTCAGACATACACGCGCACACGATGCGTAACGAAACAGTGGCACGCTTTTCTTCCGTGTCTTGAAAGCCTTCTCATGCCACGTGGTGTGCGTTTGCTTCTTCCCTAAATGACACCGCACCGGGAAGGACACGCTAGGTTAAGGACGAGTTCATCTTCCCCCCACCGCAATCGGTTTGAGTAATAAAAATGAGCCGCAGCATCGACCGATCATTTCCATCCATTCGCTTTAGCTGTGTAGAGGGAACGACCAAAAAACAAGGATAAATAAACTCCTAACACACCCAGAGCGCCCGGCACATTTTATCTCGCTTATTTCAGCCAGCGCCCGGGTGATAAATACCACCTCGCAGCAATCGCTGCTGCTGGCGCGCGGAAAAGAAATCATTCCGCAAGCGCCAATGAGAAAACCCGGATTCGGTTTACCGATTGCCAGCCAGCGAACGGCCGGCCGTACTTAGCGCGCGCGGGTTCGGAGCACAAATGAAAACAGTTTGGCCGTTCGCGCGTCCCAAAATGGTGGGAAGGAAGAAGGGAGGAGGAGGAAAACAAACAACAACACCACGCCCGCGGAAAATGCTGATCTTTGTAGATCCGGGTGCTTCTTTTGCGCTGTACAACGCGTCGCGTCGATAAAGTTATCAACGAGCGGGCCCAACGATGATGACGTTGGTGGGCGTGAAGGCGCACAGGGGGAGAGTGGGAAACGAAAACAATTTTCTCGACAATATTCAAATTATGTGCGACCCTTCCAGGCGGGTCCAGGCGCTGGAAGCGACAAAAAAAAGGCTGAGCTTTTCGTATCGGGACCGGGCATTAGGCTAAAAATTAAAGTCCCACAAATAAACTAAGGCCCTCACTTTGCATCACGAAGAAAATTCAATAATTATGCACTTATCTTTAAACTCGATCTTAGAGCGAGCTTCATCGAAGAAAGGAACGCTCAGGACACATTTGATGTTTGGAAGCGAAAAAAGAACAACTATATGAACACTTCTCCAATAACAATTCACTTATAATTGACAAAATAAGATGTTTGAGGTAAACACATCAATAGGACTGAAATGGTAAGGCTGAAATTTCGCTCAGAGTATGTTGAGGTATCTTTAAGAAATTTTTGTGATGCAAAGTGCATAACTACAGGCGCCAACATACACGTTTGGTACTAAAATAGGCAAAACACATGACAAATTGCATTAAGAACTCTTGCTAATGGAACTTTTTTTCATATTTTGTTTTTATCCGTAATGGATAGGCAACAATCATGTATCCAGTATTCGTATAGTACGTTGAGCGAATATAAACAGCTTATGACTATGAACAGCTAACAAATATTTGTATTTCTTAACATTATCAGACTTCTCCCTGGTGGTCCTAAAGCTTTCGATGCGGAATGTTGTCATTTTCGAAGAAAATTCAATAATTATGCACTTATCTTTAAACTCGATCTTAGAGCGAGCTTCATCGAAGAAAGGAACGCTCAGGACAGATTTGATGTTTGGAAGCGAAAAAAGAACAGCTATATGAACACTTCTCCAATAACAATTCACTTATAATTGACAAAATAAGATGTTTGAAGTAAACACATCAATAGGACTGAAATGGTAAGGCTGACATTTCGCTCAGAGTATATTGAGGTATCTTTAAGATATGTTTGTGATACAAAGTGCATAACTACAGGCGCCAACATACACGTTTGGTCCTGAAGTAGGCAAAACACATGACAAATTGCATTAAGAAATCTTGCCAATGGAACTTTTTTTCATATTTTGTTTTTATCTATAATGGATAGGCAACAATCTATGTATCCAGTATTCCATATAGTACGTTGAGCGAATATATACAGCTTATGACTATGAATAGCTATCAAATATTTGTATTTCTTAAAATTATCAGACCTCTCCCTGGTGGTCCTAAAGCTTTCGATGCTTTTCGATGCGGAATGTTTTCATTTCCCAGCAAGAAAAAAGCCCACGACTGCGAATTAGGATGATTATTTCGCTAAAAATATAAACAACCTTCATGGCGGCTCGAACAGCGACCGATCATTTCCATCCATTTGCTTTAGCTGTGCAGAGGGAACGACCAAAAAACAAGGATAAATAAACTCCTAACACACCCAGAGCGCCCGGCACATTTTATCTCGCTTATTTCAGCCAGCGCCCGGGTGATAAATACCACCTCGCAGCAATCGCAGCTGCTGGCGCGCGGAAAAGAAATCATTCCGCAAGCGCCAATGAGAAAACCCGGATTCGGTTTACCGATTGCCAGCCAGCGAACGGCCGGCCGTACTTAGCGCGCGCGGGTTCGAAGCACAAATGAAAACAGTTTGGCCGTTCGCGCGTCCCGAAAAGGTGGGGCGGAAGAAGGCAGGAGGAGGAAAACAAACAACAACACCACGCCCGCGGAAAATGCTGATCTTTGTAGATCCGGGTGCTTCTTTTGCGCTGTACAACGCGTCGCGTCGATAAAGTTATCAACGAACGGGCCCAACGATGATGACGTTGGTGGGCGTGAAGGCGCACAGGGGGAGAGGGGGAAACGAAAACAATTTTCTCGACAATATTCAAATTATGTGCGACCCTTCCAGGCGGGTCCAGGCGCTGGAAGCGACAACAAAAAAACTGAGCTTTTCGTATCGGGACCGGGCATTAGGCTAAAAATTAAAGTCCCACAAATAAACTAAGGCCCTCACTTTGCATCACAACTGTGTTTGGGCCTAAGGGGGGGAGGGAGAAGAGATCCTAATGTGGTTAGGAGGATGGGAGAGGTTCTTGTGATTTTGGGACCGAAATTGCGTTACACAAAATTAGGCCGAATTTTCGCACGAAGAGATGCTTCAAATACATCGAAAATTAGAACAATTTTCCATACAAAAGCCATGCTCTTAAACATAAAAAATGAAATAAAACGGTAACAAACACAAGAAACAGTCTGAGTAATAGAAACATAAAACAAACACTCCTGGAAGAATGAAACATTTTTACAACTTAAAATGCGAAAATTAATAACATATTGGAAACGCATGTCTTGCACTCAGCCTGAAATTGAGCGCTGAGCTTTTCGTATCGGGACCGGGCATTAGGCTAAAAATTAAAGTCCCACAAATAAACTAAGGCCCTCACTTTGCATCACAACTGTGTTTGGGCCTAAGGGGGGGAGGGAGAAGAGATCCTAATGTGGTTAGGAGGATGGGAGAGGTTCTTGTGATTTTGGGACCGAAATTGCGTTACACAAAATTAGGCCGAATTTTCGTACGAAAAGATGCTTCAAATACATCGAAAATGAGAACAATTTTCCATACAAAAGCCATGCTCTTAAATATACAAAAATGAAATAAAACGGTAACAAACACAAGAAACAGTATGAGTAATAGAAACATAAAACAAACACGCCTGGAAGAATGAAACATTTTTACAACTTAAAATGTGAAAATTAATAACATATTGGAAATCCATGTCTTGTACTCAGCCTGAAATTGAGCCATAGCATAACTGGAACCATAAAATTGTCTTTCTCCACTTCCAACACACGCACAGCCGCCCCATAAGTAATCCGAAACGAGCGTGAAAACTTTCTACTTAGCGTACGAGCGCGTTCGCCACCCTCGCCACACACACACACACACCATAACCATAAGGTGCGATGTAATTCGACCCGTTTGCTTCCAGTGGATGCTTCCTTTCGCGCAAATGCACCCATCAAAATCCGCCCAACGTTCATTAGGTGGGGCTTTTACGCCACTCCAACATCAAAGCGATGGTGAAGCGACAGAATCTTCGTCTTCGGATTTGTGGTTTGCTTTTGTTTGTTGCGGGCTAGCTGATAAAATTGTCTTTCTCCACTTCCAACACACGCACAGCCGCCCCATAAGTAATCCGAAACGAGCGTGAAAACTTTCTACTTTGCGTACGAGCGCGTTCGCCACCCTCGCCACACAAACACACACACACACACCATAAGGTGCGATGTAATTCGACCCGTTTGCTTCCAGTGGATGCTTCCTTTCGCGCAAATGCACCCATCAAAATCCGCCCAACGTTCATTAGGTGGGGCTTTTACGCCACTCCAACATCAAAGCGATGGTGAAGCGACAGAATCTTCGTCTTCGGATTTGTGGTTTGCTTTTGTTTGTTGCGGGCTAGCTGAAAAAGACGGTTCGAAAGAGAGAGAGAGAGTGAAAAAACAGCAAAAAACACAATCGGAAAAATGCGTGAAATAAAATCATATTTTGTTATTGCGATCACTTTCCGAAGCGGGCTCGGAAATGGCTTTGGGAAGTGAATCCCGTTCGCTTTCACCTCACGGCGATGATGGAGGGCACGGCACACGGCTAGGCTAAAAAAAATGCTTCCAGGCACTTTACGGCTTGTTGCTGGCTCGGATTCACCGGTCGAATCGAGCCCGGCTTGTACCGTAGGAGGAAAACTTTTTCGGCAGGCTGGGGATCGGGAGGAATCGACGATAAAAAAAGGCCACGCACATAAGGGCACGTAACAAGCCAAGGGATGGAGGGAACGCAACGCACACACTCATACAGAGAGAGAGAAAAAACTTCCCTCCAAAAGCCACATGCCGCATCTTCATTAACCTTTTTTTTGTTGCAGGAAGGATCGCGAAAAACCCGAAAGTCACAAGCCGTAAAGGTAAGCAGCGTTTTTTTGTTCCTCCTCGCCACCGCATACGTTAAGGCCCTACGAGACGCAAAAAGAAAAGTTTGGTGCCGTCTTCGCGGAGGGGATGCATTGATTCGCGCGGGTGAGGGAATTTCTGTGTACGATGATGGAAGAAATATGATTCCAGCTCGCTGAGAAAAAAAAACGACGGATACAAATTGGAAAAGTTCATCCCGGAGTTCTGCGTATCCGCCTTTACCTACGGTTTCAATGCTCGTTTCCCAATTTTTATTGCATTTTACAGTCACATGCAATCGATTGATGGGATTCAAAGTTTTGTTTCTCGAGAAGGGGTTTTTTTCTGTTGTTGCTGCCGGCACCATAAAACGCCATATTTTGGGAATATATTATGGCTTTGTAAGGTTTATTTACATGCATCAAAATTGGGCATATTTTTATGGAGGGATACGTTTTTTTACAAATTTGTCTTTTTTCATGCTCCTTGGTTTTATACTTTTGAAGTGACTGCTTCAGCTTCGTTTTGGTTTTTATCAAATATTTATAAAACATTTACACAACATTCTATTTTTAATATCCATTTATCTCTCTCTACAAGCTTTCAAAAACAGTTTTGATCAAAGCACCATTCTATTTAATTAATCCCTGTCATGGCCACAACATTTTCCAAACGCAGCATAATGAGCCGAAAACTCCTACGCCCAGCCCTTCTATCGCACATGTGTGTTGTTTACTTAGCGGTTCGCTCGTGTGGAGCACCCGGTTCCCCGGAAAAAAAATCCAACCCATGTTCAATTAATTTTAACGCCAAACACATGATATCACTATCGCACGCTAATAAAACTTTCATGGATCCTTCCGGCATGTTTGTCCCGAAGCTGCCACATCCACCCAGACAGGAAGATAGGCGCTTAGGCCCTACGAGACGCAAAAAGAAAAGTTTGGTGCCGTCTTCGCGGAGGGGATGCATTGATTCGCGCGGGTGAGGGAATTTATGTGTACGATGATGGAAGAAATATGATTCCAGCTCGCTGAGAAAAAAAAACGACGGATACAAATTGGAAAAGTTCATCCCGGAGTTCTGCGTATCCGCCTTTACCTACGGTTTCAATGCTCGTTTCCCAATTTTTATTGCATTTTACAGTCACATGCAATCGATTGATGGGATTCAAAGTTTTGTTTCTCGAGAAGGGGTTTTTTTCTGTTGTTGCTGCCGGCACCATAAAACGCCATATTTTGGGAATATATTATGGCTTTGTAAGGTTTATTTACATGCATCAAAATTGGGCATATTTTTATGGAGGGATACGTTTTTTTACAAATTTGTCTTTTTTCATGCTCCTTGGTTTTATACTTTTGAAGTGACTGCTTCAGCTTCGTTTTGGTTTTTATCAAATATTTATAAAACATTTACACAACATTCTATTTTTAATATCCATTTATCTCTCTCTACAAGCTTTCAAAAACAGTTTTGATCAAAGCACCATTCTATTTAATTAATCCCTGTCATGGCCACAACATTTTCCAAACGCAGCATAATGAGCCGAAAACTCCTACGCCCAGCCCTTCTATCGCACATGTGTGTTGTTTACTTAGCGGTTCGCTCGTGTGGAGCACCCGGTTCCCCGGAAAAAAAATCCAACCCATGTTCAATTAATTTTAACGCCAAACACATGATATCACTATCGCACGCTAATAAAACTTTCATGGATCCTTCCGGCATGTTTGTCCCGAAGCTGCCACATCCACCCAGACAGGAAGATAGGCGCTTATGTGTGTGTGTGTGTGTGTGTTGTTCTCCGAAACCTCTTAAAAACATGTCGCCCGTCGATTGGCCTGACGGAAAGTCTGCGCTGGAACGCCGCTTCCGGGAAAATAAGCCTATCCGGTCGCCTCCATTCGGGCTAATATCATTTGCGCAATTTTATCTTCGAAAATTCGATCTCTCCGGCAAGTGCTGCATCACATCCCGGGGAGAAAAGGTGTTTTCCAACGTGCTCGAACACACACACGAACATGGAGAGAAAACTTCGAACCTTCCTCTATCCCTACTGCCACAGGCTTTGCACGTTCGTTCGGGCATAATAATGAAGAAGCCGATGACGCTCGGTAACTTTCCGCCCGGTTAGCCTTTTTTCACCGATACACCACCCCCCGACGAGGCACGCGAGGCTGAAGAATTGGGTGGAAAATTTCATTTGGGGAACTTCTTTTTTTTTGTTTGCTGCTCAATGGCATGGGTTGCCTAAGCGATATGCTAAGCAGCAGCAGCAGCAGCCCCAGGAGCGAAGGTTGAGAAAGTCTGCATGTGATCTGGCTTTTCCACGAGTCCTTCTGCCGGGTCAGGAGGGTCCAAAGTTTTTCCCCCTTCGTTCCCAAAGAAGCTCCATGCTTCGGCCCTACAAAGCACGCATTAACGGAGTCGAAGGCAAGGCTTCGTCGTTGTCCTCTCCAAAAAAAAACAAGGATTTTAATGAACTTTTCCCTAACAGGCTGTCGTCGTTGCCAACCGGAAACCGATCTCGTACTGTGTGGAGCGAATGCGAGCGCAGGCTGGAATTATTAATAGCGATAATCATAAGGCCTTCTGCTGCCTCGCAGGACGCTCTGCATACGGGTTTTTAGGCCCGGCGCAGCATCGCAACCTGTACCCATCGGGACGCGCCGAGCCTATCGAACACGGCACCACTTGGAAAAAGAAATAACCGTAGGCAGTCGAACACTCTGCGATCGAAAATGTTACCCCCGCGCGAACAGAGGGTTCCGGGGGCGATCCTTTTTCAAATTTAAATGACTCCTGCTGGCCGCACTAGTCATGGATTAAAATAATGCCCACATTCGCCCCGCAAAACCCCTTCCGATTGCCACACACACACACTTTTGAACTCGACACTCGGTTGTGACGATTGTGGTCGGCTTTCAACGGAGCAAGCCCTCCGATGATGATACTCAATTATGACGTTATGATTATTGCGGTTGCATTTGGGTGGAGAAATTCAATTTCCTTCCAATATCTATACATCGGAGTCGGGTGTGTTTGTTGCGATCTAGTGTGGCTGTCACCACAGCGCCAGCCAGCCTTCGGAACTTGGAGGACGACCATTCTCCAAAAGCTGGCATGAAATTAATTAAGAGCAGAAGGGGCATGCAGTGGCCCGGGACGCTGGAATTGCTTAAGCAACAGGGCTGTTTAATGAAATTTGCCCTCTGCTGAACGGTCTCGTACTTTATGGTGGTCGTGGTTTTAACGACAACGACCATATTGGGATTGGGACGCTTGTTGCTGTAACGGAGGATCATTAGAGTACATTTCTTGAAATGGGGAAGGTCCAAAAATACCAGAGTTTTAACTCCAAGAAAACGTCTTTAGAATTCAAATATGAAATCGAAGCTCGAAGATTCTTGTTTTCATATATTTTTATAACAAAATATAGATGAGAGTGAAATAATAATTATTTTTTGTTAGTCTAGAAACACAAGTTGCTGCTGATGTGCTGATTGGATGTTCTAGCGATATAGTTGCAAGGCTGCTCTTTATCTTTTATTTGCCATTATTTGTTATTGATTTCACGAAACTCATTCTCCTCAGGACAATCTTAATGTTTATGCGTACAAAAATATTATCATTTTAACCAAACGCTTCTGTTTCTTTAGACAAAGATCGATTAGAATTTAAGGATACTTAAGAATATGGTATAATTAAAAACTATAAACAACATCAAAAGCGATATCCACAATCGCTTCACCTTCGCAACGCATCAGTTTTTATGACTCATAACAACATTTTTGCGCGCCTCAGACGCAACATAATGAGCCCGAACAGAGCGCCCGGCAGCAAGAAGATACCATCATCACCTCATCGGCACAAGGTGGCCCACCGTCAGCAAACAACGCATAAAAATCCAGCCTCGGCCACCTCTCGGCGAGCTGGTACACCAGCACGTAGGCCCCGTCGACCGAGGGCGAAAGATTCTTATCGTAAATTGGATAATCGAATCAAACAAACGGGCCGCAAGTCTCGAGATCCAGCGAGCGCTCTCAAACGGCTTATTTACCCAAATCACCCCAAAACGGTCAGTTGATTCAATTTAGAGCAGGCGTACCAATCAACGCAAAACGCACTTGACGCACCGGAGCGGGAAGCTGCGGCAGATGATCCGCCGGGTGCCGGATTGTTGTCTGACGTCGTGGGGCTGTGTCGGCCGCCCATTCGCGATATCAATTCCTGCGCCATCGGTTCGGTGCGTCCGGTCGCGCCCGAAACTTGAAGCCGCTCGCGAAGGAAACGTTGCAGGAGGCGATTTTGCCGTGCACAAAGCAAACAACGCCGTACACGGGTGGTGGAGTTTCGTGATTATAGCGCCAGTGCCAGTGCCGGAAGAAACCGAGTCGCGAAAATGAATCAAGCCTGGACCGGTTGGTACACCACCAGCGCAGGCCAATCGGACCGTGGCGGAGCGTGTGCATAGTGTCGTCCGTCCGTTTTTAATTGGTGTTTGGTGTGGGTTGTCCCGGTGCGCTCGGTAAACATCCGCGCCGTGTGAAGCTCCGCGCGTTGATTAGCGTCTCCTGGAACCGAAAGCCCTCGAAACGTTCGAAAAAGTTCGCCCGCTCGGTCGCTCGCCCGGGCTGGCGAGTTATTAAATCCTAACATTGTCCCTAGTGCATCTTGAAACGCGGGGGAACATAAAAACGCGAGTCGGAAATGGTTTGTCGCGCGAGTGAATCCCGGGCCGGCGCCGGCCGGCGGACAGTGCCGCTGCTCGCGCTGGTCGTGCTGGCCGAATTGGGCCAAATATTTGGCTATCACGTCCGGCACATCGAGGAGGAACCGAGCCACCAGCTGCAGCAGGACCTGATGGACTTTATCGATCTGGTGCCGTTCGAGGACGTGCAGCGGCTGATGCAGTACTACTACCACTACGACGTCGAGGTGGAGAGTGCGTTCGACTACGTGTCGACCGAGGACTACACGCAGATCCGGCTGGACATTGTGAGCCTCGGCGAGGTGCGCAGCTTCCGCCGCTACCTGGACAGCATCGGGTTCAGCGTGGAGAAGGTGTGGACCGAGCTGAACAAGCGCTTCGACGCGGACGACATCTTCCTGGAATTATTAATAGCGATAATCATAAGGCCTTCTGCTGCCTCGCAGGACGCTCTGCATACGGGTTTTTAGGCCCGGCGCAGCATCGCAACCTGTACCCATCGGGACGCGCCGAGCCTATCGAACACGGCACCACTTGGAAAAAGAAATAACCGTAGGCAGTCGAACACTCTGCGATCGAAAATGTTACCCCCGCGCGAACAGAGGGTTCCGGGGGCGATCCTTTTTCAAATTTAAATGACTCCTGCTGGCCGCACTAGTCATGGATTAAAATAATGCCCACATTCGCCCCGCAAAACCCCTTCCACAAACACACACACACACTTTTGAACTCGACACTCGGTTGTGACGATTGTGGTCGGCTTTCAACGGAGCAAGCCCTCCGATGATGATACTCAATTATGACGTTATGATTATTGCGGTTGCATTTGGGTGGAGAAATTCAATTTCCTTCCAATATCTATACATCGGAGTCGGGTGTGTTTGTTGCGATCTAGTGTGGCTGTCACCACAGCGCCAGCCAGCCTTCGGAACTTGGAGGACGACCATTCTCCAAAAGCTGGCATGAAATTAATTAAGAGCAGAAGGGGCAAGCAGTGGCCCGGGACGCTGGAATTGCTTAAGCAACAGGGCTGTTTAATGAAATTTGCCCTCTGCTGAACGGTCTCGTACTTTATGGTGGTCGTGGTTTTAACGACAACGACCATATTGGGATTGGGACGCTTGTTGCTGTAACGGAGGATCATTAGAGTACATTTCTTGAAATGGGGAAGGTCCAAAAATACCAGAGTTTTAACTCCAAGAAAACGTCTTTAGAATTCAAATATGAAATCGAAGCTCGAAGATTCTTGTTTTCATATATTTTTATAACAAAATATAGATGAGAGTGAAATAATAATTATTTTTTGTTAGTCTAGAAACACAAGTTGCTGCTGATGTGCTGATTGGATGTTCTAGCGATATAGTTGCAAGGCTGCTCTTTATCTTTTATTTGCCATTATTTGTTATTGATTTCACGAAACTCATTCTCCTCAGGACAATCTTAATGTTTATGCGTACAAAAATATTATCATTTTAACCAAACGCTTCTGCTTCTTTAGACAAAGATCGATTAGAATTTAAGGATACTTAAGAAAATGGTATAATTAAAAACTATAAACAACATCAAAAGCGATATCCACAATCGCTTCACCTTCGCAACGCATCAGTTTTTATGACTCATAACAACATTTTTGCGCGCCTCAGACGCAACATAATGAGCCCGAACAGAGCGCCCGGCAGCAAGAAGATACCATCATCACCTCATCGGCACAAGGTGGCCCACCGTCAGCAAACAACGCATAAAAATCCAGCCTCGGCCACCTCTCGGCGAGCTGGTACACCAGCACGTAGGCCCCGTCGACCGAGGGCGAAAGATTCTTATCGTAAATTGGATAATCGAATCAAACAAACGGGCCGCAAGTCTCGAGATCCAGCGAGCGCTCTCAAACGGCTTATTTACCCAAATCACCCCAAAACGGTCAGTTGATTCAATTTAGAGCAGGCGTACCAATCAACGCAAAACGCACTTGACGCACCGGAGCGGGAAGCTGCGGCAGATGATCCGCCGGGTGCCGGATTGTTGTCTGACGTCGTGGGGCTGTGTCGGCCGCCCATTCGCGATATCAATTCCTGCGCCATCGGTTCGGTGCGTCCGGTCGCGCCCGAAACTTGAAGCCGCTCGCGAAGGAAACGTTGCAGGAGGCGATTTTGCCGTGCACAAAGCAAACAACGCCGTACACGGGTGGTGGAGTTTCGTGATTATAGCGCCAGTGCCAGTGCCGGAAGAAACCGAGTCGCGAAAATGAATCAAGCCTGGACCGGTTGGTACACCACCAGCGCAGGCCAATCGGACCGTGGCGGAGCGTGTGCATAGTGTCGTCCGTCCGTTTTTAATTGGTGTTTGGTGTGGGTTGTCCCGGTGCGCTCGGTAAACATCCGCGCCGTGTGAAGCTCCGCGCGTTGATTAGCGTCTCCTGGAACCGAAAGCCCTCGAAACGTTCGAAAAAGTTCGCCCGCTCGGTCGCTCGCCCGGGCTGGCGAGTTATTAAATCCTAACATTGTCCCTAGTGCATCTTGAAACGCGGGGGAACATAAAAACGCGAGTCGGAAATGGTTTGTCGCGCGAGTGAATCCCGGGCCGGCGCCGGCCGGCGGACAGTGCCGCTGCTCGCGCTGGTCGTGCTGGCCGAATTGGGCCAAATATTTGGCTATCACGTCCGGCACATCGAGGAGGAACCGAGCCACCAGCTGCAGCAGGACCTGATGGACTTTATCGATCTGGTGCCGTTCGAGGACGTGCAGCGGCTGATGCAGTACTACTACCACTACGACGTCGAGGTGGAGAGTGCGTTCGACTACGTGTCGACCGAGGACTACACGCAGATCCGGCTGGACAATGGTATAATTAAAAACTATAAACAACATCAAAAGCGATATCCACAATCGCTTCACCTTCGCAACGCATCAGTTTTTATGACTCACAACAACATTTTTGCGCGCCTCAGACGCAACATAATGAGCCCGAACAGAGCGGCCGGCAGCAAGAAGATACCATCATCACCTCATCGGCACAAGGTGGCCCACCGTCAGCAAACAACGCATAAAAATTCAGCCTCGGCCGCCTCTCGGCGAGCTGATGTGTCAAAACAAGCCTGGAGAATATGATAGTCCACATATCATTTGAGTCCATATCAAGTACAATACTTGAGGCCAGAAAAACGCTTGAGGCTGTCAAAGGCTATTATTGTTGTTTGATACCAAACATTGCTTGGTGGATAGTTTGTGCCAGAAAACGGCACCACGCACTGGTAAACGCTGTGTCCAACACTGTACAAGCCCAATTTAACCGAACTGCTACCGAGTGCAGTGAGCTTGATTGTCATAAACATAAAACCACAACGATCCACACACACGAGCCCGTGCGGGGATTTCTGGAGGAGGAAACCTCTCGCGCGTCCACCGAGTTGATGACAATTTGGTTGATTGTGTTTGGTGATGCTGATGAAAGTTGTGACGATTGCATTTCGGAATGGGTTTGGTTTGGCAGTCAGGCATACGGGCAGGTTGAACCTAATGAAGCCTTACCTTTCGGCCGTTTCGAGCTGTGGCTCCCAGTGCAGCGATCATCGGTAGTGTCGTTTGGTCAACCCCGGGGAAATGCAACCCGGGGATGAGGCGAGCTCGCATGTAGCAAATTAAATTATTAATCAATTACTATTTGCTGTACGGTTTCGGGCACTAACAAGCATGAACTCCAAAACAGCATCGATGTGTGTGGTTGTGTGTTTCGTACTGGCGTCCTATATTCGAAGTAAAAGTCAAAACGCACCCTTCTTGGGCTCTTCCACAGCCGGATCCACACCAAAATCCCCAACGGCTGTGGCCGGAAGCGAAAAAAGAACAATTTTCACTCACTCTTTCGCTCTCTTTCTTTCTCTGTCTTTCTCTCACTCCCTATACCGCTTTGCGGCAATTGCAGTAAATCTCACCACCAGAGGATTGAATGGATTAGTCGATGACATATTGGCGCTGCTGCCGCAGGACGAAATAATCCTGCTGTTCTTCGACAAGCTGGAAACGAGCAACGACTTTTCCTTCTTCTTCGAGCAGATCGGCAGCGGCGAGTTCGAGAACGTGCTCAACATGCTGCAGGTAGGTCCGCCGTCACCTGCGCTGTTCCTTCCCCGGTTATGTCTTGATCATTCAATCAACGAAATTGTCCCGACCGCCCGTCCGCTCGCCAACGGTGCCAATCTGGTTTATTTAATGCACCAAAGCCCAAGAGGTGCACGCAACGCGGTGGGATAAAAGTTGCCCGGAAACGGGACCGCTTCCTGGACGCCTCGGTTTTGGGATACATTTTGATAGCGATTTTCATTTTCATCCCTGTTGTTTTTTTTGTTATTTCTTTGCCCACAGTCCTCGCAGCAGCTGCGGATACTTCTCTGGAGACTACAGCGGCACGGTTTCGATATTCCCGGATGGATACAGCTCGTGCAGAAGTATTTCAGTTTCAGTAGTTTTTAGGGATGTGTGTGCGGTATAAAGGAAAGAGAAAAAAACGCCAATAAAACCATTACAAGTGACAACGAGCCGAAATTCTCGAGTCACGATAACATTTCGTGTTTGGATTGATAAAAAGGTGTATGCGCAAACTGCTTCTAGGTTGTTCCTAACTAGTATTGCATTACAAACAAATCATGAGAAGATGGCTCAACAGACCAGAACAATTTCTTCCATTATTTCCTCTGGGGTAGATTCTTCTGTTTGGATATCGTTTGCCCGCAACTAGAGTGGTTCGTGAAAAATAAAGCTGCAATTTCTTATTTGCTTCACGCTTCTCTGCTTACAGAAGAGTACTCGGCGTAACCGATATGATAGCTTTTCTCTGAGGTTAGTTCTTCTGCGGATGTCTTTTTTCTGAAGTTTCAACATGCAAAGTCGAATTAAGTGACCCTGAGCGAAGTAAACAGCCGCGAGGAGCTTCGGGCTTGGAAGGGATAGTATGGAAAAGTCATTTTTCTTGTTCTTCAGAGACCAGAATCAACATCTCTATGAAATAAAATTAACAAGGACACATAAGGGCCTATCGCATTCATGTGCTTATGGCTTCCGTTTGTCTTGATGTGAAGAGTTCGATTAGGTTCCAATAAGATTTCGATAAGGTTCAAATAAGGTCGAAATGACTCCGTTAAGGCTCCGATAAGGATCCAATAAGACTCCAATAAGGATCCGATAACATTTCCACAAGATTCCATAAGGTTCTGTACGGCTCCAATAATTGATGGCTCTCGGAATGTTATTGGAGGTTTATCCGAACCTAATCGGAGCCTCATTGGAATATTATCGGTACCTTATCTGACCCTTGAAATGAATTATTGAAATGAATGCAACAGAAACCTCCAGGATCACTAAAAACCAACCAAACGAAACTTTAAACATTCGCGCCTTTTTCATTGTCATCAACTCCGCGTCCAGATGAACCCCGGCTAGCCCGATGATAATATGATCAAAAGCGCGTGTCTAATGAGTCTGGATCCGGCCCTGTTTGCGTATCCCTGTGGCACGGTTCCCCTGCGCTGGGTTAAACTGTTTACCCCCTTCAGCAAACACAAACCACTTTCTGCAACAAGAAGAGCAAGAAGACGAAGAAAGCTAAATAGTAAACAAAACGCCCGCTCCCGGGTCGGGTCGGAAGCGTAAAGCAAAGCCCAGCTACCCGGAGAAAAACTAAGCAAAGTTCAAGCTATTAACCCCCTTTTTCTTCGCGTGCGTTCGCGTGAGCGCAGCATCCCTCCAGGAAAGCTTTCGCGAGCGCGCGGGTGAAATTCCTCCATTAATCTCAAGTACGCCGATGAGCCGGAGCAGCAGCTGCCGAGAATGATGTGGCCGCCACGCACGCTTTCGCAACCCCTTTCGCGCGTGGGCTGCAGCTGCCGCTGTGTGTGCGCTCCTCGTTTACTCTCACGGAGTTAATCCGGCGAGCAAGCTTGTTAAGTCTACTTCACGGTGGATGCGCCTTCGGGTTGGGTCTACCGGCCGGCCAGCAAGCCAACAACCCCAACGCTGCGCAACGACACACGGGAAGATTTTATTCAATTTATTATTCTTTTAAAAACGACACAAACGACAGGCTAGTTTAGTCGCAAGCCACCGGCGGATGGAGAGCGTGCAAATGAGCGAACCCCAGAAGCGGGTCCTCGTCGGAAAGCTCAATAAATAACATCCACAACCTTCGGCATGGAGAACGGTTGGGCGAACGCACGATGACGACTCACCACCGGCACGACTTTGTCTTTCGATTTAATAAACTTTCCGAAATTCGGCTTGTAAACAACGGCGCAGCGGGAAAATTAAACAGAACAGAAGCATCTCCACAGAGACGGGGCCCGCCCGCCGTAAATTAAACATTGACTGCAGGCCATGCCGGTTTGTCTAATGAAAATGATGCGACAAACGATGAAAACAGCATTTTTCTCCTTCGGGACGGGACGATCGGGCGTGGTATGCTTTTTCGTCTTTTTTTTTCCTCACAGACGGACGATATTTAATGCGAATTCTAGTGTGTTTGCCAAACAGAAATATTAACTCCATGCAGGTTGCGTGTTGTAATTAAACGCAGGGCCGGAACAAACCAGGGTCGTCGTCGGAACGCCCGCCAGCACGGGCGACGAGAAGAAGGACCATTTGGGATGATGGTACGAAAACGCTCAGTGATACTATTTGCATATGTTAAACAGTGCTTGGAATAAACATTGATCCCAACTTAAGATGTTTCTTGTAAAAATTCAAGTGGGTGTTTCAGATGTCTAGATATCTACGATGTATATCAAACAGTAGTATACATATAATCATATTGATTGTGTTGAAGAATGCATACGCTGTGGCCATTAAGGTAATGTGCGCCTAAAGGTATGCAATTTTGTGTTTTTTTTCCTCAAATTTAAAATCAGTTAAACAATGCCTATAATATTCTATAATGTTACCTTGTCTGATACATTTGGTCACGTTTCTTCCACCTCTGGAGGCTAATAAAATACCTCAACACGGACGGCCTACGGCCAAATATCGCATCCTTAATAATAAATATGTTAAGGCCAATCATTGCGATCGCGTAGCGAAATCTCGCCAATCCCATCGTTAAAACGAAGCCTCCGGGCTGGAAGGTGTACAAAAAAAGCACATTTCCATCCACCTTTCGCCACGGTACGGTACTCCGACTTCCCGGAAACAGGCCACGGACGGAAAACTCGATTCTTCGGTAATACTTCGATAACGAATTCCCGAAAAACGGCCGCCCCGAGTTTCGCTTTGATCGCATTTCAGAACTTTGTCAGCCTCGAAAGTTGTGCACGAGAGAGAGAGAGAGAAAGCGAGAGAGAGAAGGTGGAGGGAGAAAGCATAAATTTGATATGCACTTTGTGTGCCGCTACCGGATTTGAAGTTCGCTGTCCGGTGCCTAAGCCAATTTTTATCTAGCAACAACTCCCCCCCGCCAGCTCCCGGGGACTTTCTTCGGAAGAAACAACGGAACCAACATAAAAAAACACCCACACACACGCGTCCCGAAAGAAACAGGGCAGGTAGTTTGCGAAGCTTGTTTAGCGGCATCCTAAACCTTCCCGAGGCTGGAGGCTCAGAGTCGAAAAAAGGTAAGTAACCCAATTTACGACGCAAAGTAGACGCTCCTTTACCTCGAGGGACTAAAAGCGAGACCTTAACGATCACGGCTCCACCTTTGGAAGGATGGCAGCGAATCATTAGCCCGAGGAATCCTCATATGTTAGGTGTTGTTTGTGTGTGTGTGTGTGTGAGTGTGAGGAAAAGCTGGGGAAGTTGTAGAAAGAGTAGCTTCCACGGCTGCGTAAATCTTCTCCATTTTCAAAAGGAAAACTTCCCGCCCCCGGGATTGGGATGAAAGTTATTTTAATTTTCCTTCGCTCGCTCACACCATCGCCGGGAGATTAGTGGTGATAGTTTGTTCTTTTTTTGTGTGTTGTTGCTGCTCCGTTCCATTATAATTGGAATTTATAAGGGTATACACGGCTACCGGAACCCGATTTTTCGGGTCCCGAGAAGGCGTTGAAATACGAGAATGACCGTGGCACTAATTTTATCGTCATCAAGTAACACACTGGAGCTGCCGGTACCCCGATCGCTATCGCCCGTGATCCTTTCACCGGACCGTAGGATTGGAAAAGGATGACGATGAATTAACACACTTCGGTGATGATAAATATTCTCCCATAGAGCCTTTTTATCTCATCATCGTGCCGGCTAGAAGGGAGCGAAAGCCCGGACATTAGCAGCGATTTTTTGTCGTTCTGTTAGGCTACCACTCGGTGGGGTGTGTTGTTAGTTTGTCTACTCGATTAGAGGCGAAAGCGTAGTGATTGATTTCAACCATCGCTCAGTTTCGCTTCTCATCGCCGTACCGGTCCAAAACTCGCTCCTTTCAAACCGTTTCAACCGAACGCCCCTGAACAACGTGAACGTGAAGCGCCACTAATTTCAATTTTTTCATCCCCGAAAGGAACGAAATTTGCCTGATTTGCGGCTCGGCCCGGCCACGATGTGAGTTAAATTGACTAAATGATGTTTCCATAAAGTATAACGTTTACTTGCTCCTTTCGCCGCTCCGCCGGCAGGACAGACACAGTGACTTTTTGCTCGGTTTTGGCTCGCACACTTTCGCACACGCAAAAAACGAGAAACTACAGCCAAAACCCTTTGAATAGAAGCGCCATGGGAGAGTCCTTTGTTCGGTGTACGATGCCAAATTTCATCGTACGCTTTGTTTCTCTGACTGCTGCATCCTGCAGGATCAGGCCGGTATCTCTCGGTGAACGAAAAAGGGTGGTTCGATTGATTTTTGTTTGTTTTTTTTTTGCGTCCATGTTCAACTCTTTTTGAAATATTTCGGGAATTCCTAACCTACATCACAAATTTGAATCCTCTAATAGTTTTAAAAAGTTAGCTTAAGCCAAGAATATTCAAAAATATGACAACCTAGTAAGCATTATCTTCTACTATGACATGATTAAATATTATCTCTTCCGTATTTTCATAAACGAAGCGTAAATGTAGCGCAAATATGTTATGGCTCGTTGAAGGACCTATCAATCCACCCTGAATGCACCATTTCTACTCACAGAAAAGTGACTAATCCCACCCATCTCGCCCAATACTTCAATCCACGCACACACAAGAAAAACTCGACTTTAGCTCCATGATTACAGAACATCCCGCACCGGGCAAGCTGACGATGACGACGACGACGACCACGATCTCATCATTTATGTGGCGAACGGTCCGTATCCGGGAGAGAGCGTCACTGCATCCGTCATCGAAAATCCATCCACGCTCCCCGACGCCGGCGTCGACGGTGCTCGTTATGCGACGCCACAATCCGACGTCGCCACGAATCGAAGCGGGGGATTGCATTTCCATGCTAAATGTTGTGAATTCAATTTCACGCTCGCAAACCTGCGATGGAAACGGGGGATGGGTTGATGGACGCCCGGAAGTGCACTGTGCTTGGCTGTAATGGTGACTGGGCGTGTGTGAGTGTGCGGAGTGTGCAACGGTTTTAATTTATGCGACAACGTCACTACGGAGACACATAAATACAATTTCCCACAGGTGTCATCATTCAGCCTGGGGATGAACGCTTGTGGTGGGCTTTTTTTGTGTGTCCTGTTCCTTTCTCTGCGTTGGTAGGATAATGGTCAGGCGAGAGCTCTTTAACCGGGCTGGTTTCAGCCTATTTAAGGGTCGAACTGTATCCCGCAAGAACCGGTGAGATTTATTTTATTTATCATTGAATAAAAGAAGTGAAATTGATCATTAGAGATTTGGCAGACAAAACTATTAAAAAGACACAAATTTTCTATTCATCAAGTGTTATAAATGTAATATGATACACTGATTGCATACTTTGCGGCGAATCGAAAAAACTCGCCTAAAAGTATGCACTAAATATAACAAAAAAGGCATTTGAGGCGTTATCTGTATCAAAATACTTATTGATAGATACTGTTTTAGTAAATAGATAATTAAAAATCACACTCCTTTACTATCCAATTCATATCGCTCGTACTTCTTTAAGCAATCTCGGCAACTTCATCACATTCCATCACTTGCCAGCCATCAATAATAAATCCGTGTGCACTCCACGTGCTCAGTCTCCAGCACACGAAGCTTTCAATGAGTCTGTTTAAAACACGGAATAAAACAAGTGAAATTTATGCTGAAAATAAACCAGCGTACGTCGAAACGAGGCCATCAACGAGGGCCTCCAAAAAGACAAAAAAAAGCAACAACCCTCCTCTGCCCCGGAAACGATGGGCTCGTGTAAATTATTCGCTTACGCCTTCCGGAGCCGACAGCCTTCCGAAGCGTTCCCGTTGGACATTATCCAGCGGATTCGGCGAGCGAAAATGATCATCATCATCGTCGCTCGTCGTCACTGTTTTGTGCATATTTATGTCGATGCAGTTGCTTCGACCTGCTTTCTGCTTTCTGTGAGAAACAGGGATTGAAATAATACCGAAACAGATCGACACACACACACACACAAAAGGCCGCTTACGTCCGCCCGCCCATCCGCCCAATGTCAAGCTCAAAAGGGTGATGATTTCCCACTGCAAGGACGCAAATGTGCAATTCCGCGCGGGTGCATACATAAGTGCATCCGTGCTTTACCTTTCCCGCACGGCTCGGCTCGGCACACACACACATACCCACGAGCGGAAAAGCCGTAGGGAAAATTTATTAAACTCTCGAGTGTTTTTAATTACAAATTGCCTCCGATCCTCCGATGGCGATTCCGCACCCAGGAGGGGGGGGGTGGGAACAGGACACACCGGAAGCGGATTTCCATTCCGCAACAACACCGAAACCAACAACGGGAGTTTTAAAAAAAGCTGAAACACACCAGCATTCCGCCGGCTTTCGTTGCACTTTCGCGCAGACTTTCGCTGCTGTTTTTCGAATTTTAATACTGTTTGTGTTTTTGTATTTTTTTTTCATCTCTGCCTTCCCTCCACCCGCATTGTCGCGGAGAGGATTTGTTTTTCGCATCCTTTTGCCACTGGTTTTCCTTTTTTGTGCTCTCGCTACCGCACGTTCACAAAATGGTTATCAGTGCATTTGAATATTCATGCTCGTGTGGGGGTGGGCCGGGATGCAACGCAGAGTTGCGCCTCCATCATGCGGATGCAGCGGATGGTGGATGGAACAATCAGCCCAGATCAACGGAAAGGTTAACAGTTATTGGATATTTTAAAGATGAAGATCCAATAATTGAATACCGTTTATTGTTGCTGTGTGCGGAGTGGGCGAACAAAGCGCGACGAGAGCGATGGCGGTGGATTAACACGCAAGGATGTGTGTTGCGGCGTTTACGTGTAGTGCAGAATCGGGTTTTATTTCGTCGGTAGGGAAATTGGGTGAATGGAAGCATTATCCACCACTGTTGATGAGCTCTGATGGGTGAGGCGCGGTGTAAACATTATGTTTTAATTAATGATACATTTTAACTATCTCGTAGAACACGTAATTAACGTAAGGAATAATCAATCGTGTGATAAAATGATCTTCGAAACGGTTGGAATGCCCTTACAAGCACATTTGTGGCAACATTTATAGCATATATAGTAGCATCATATTTTCTTCCAAAGCTATCTCAACAGTTTCTTACTAACAAATCATCACTGTACCAACCACTGAATAGATTTTTGCTGCAATTTTCTTCTTGTTTTTGTTAACATCACATTTGTACATTTCTAATATAGACTGCCAGTACGATAAATAAAGCATACCCTTAGGTGTATGTTTTGCATGCATACCTTTAGGCGTTAATCTCAAATGTGTTCCGATGCTAACGGTGATATAAAATACAACCTGCAACAATCCTTCAAATTAGAGGTTTAAGAATCGCTTGGATTATATTTAATTTGTATGCATATCGAATTCTATCTAGATATTTTGGCTTTAATCTATCAAACAGCTCTTATGCTTCGTTAGCTTGATTATAGTCATAACAGAGGAGTTAATCTTCCACACGAGAAGGATTGAAGAGGCATTATTTGTATAGAGTAAGTAATTTTTACATTGCGATCAAGATTTGAATATCATACATAAAGAAAATCAAATTCAACAACACCAAATGGATGCTGATTGTTTAAACTTTCATCCAGGTAAGTAAAATCGCAGCTCAAATTAATGACAACCCGTCCACATCAATCCTTGCACTGCAACTCCCAGCACAGTAATGGCGATGGCGCTCACACATTAATCTCCACACACACCGCACTCGACAGCAAATGACAAATTTTTATCGTCTCCGGGCTGGAGTGACGTAAAGCAAATAGGAAACCGGTTCCCGTGAATCCCCCACCAGCGCCGGTTCGTGGTAAATACGCTCCACCCGGAAATCGGACAGCTTGTACGCGCGTGTGTTCGCAGTTCGCAGGAAATTATCCTAATACGTCAACCGAACCAGCCCACAGCAACCAAACACACGCCGCACACGCTGATTAATTGCGAACGTCTGCCGGGCTGACGCGACCAGTCACTTCCACGGTGGGGCCTCGAAACGACTTCCTCGAATTAATCTAAGATGTTCCTGTGCCCGTAGAACCATATGCACCGCTGGACAACTGGACTAATAAGATGCCCGATTTTCCGATGCCCCAAACAACCCTTCAAACCTGGCACCTGGATGAGCGTCGGCGAAGAAAACGTCCCACCCGACCAGCGCGCACAGATCGCGCCATTCGTATGCAAATGGGAGTCACCCCTTTCGCAGGGGCGCCGGGCAAAACAATTAATTACAAACGGTTCGGCGCTGTTAATCCCCGCTGAGTGTTGGGCGACGATGCTGTCACACGGCGCAGCCAGCGTCTCGTCCTTTCGCACGGTTTTGTCGAATCGAGCACCAGGCACCAACCGGGTGGCGGGTGGCTGTTTGGTCGTAATTTCCTCAATTTAATTTTTAATAACCTTCCCGTGTCCAAACGAACGACCTGTCCTCGCCGGCCGGACGTTCCTTCGGGCTGGCGTGCGGCGAAGATGAAACGTACGCAGTGGCGGTGGGCGCCGGTGTTGGTGCACCCGTCTCCCGTGCTGCATGCAAATAAACGATCAAAGTTTTTAAATTAGCTTCTAAATTGTTCGTCCCGGCTTCGGCTCGGTTCGCTGGTCCGCTTTAAAGCACCAGTTTCCGTTGTGAAAAATTGGAAATTAATGTAAAAGCCAACATTCGGGCGGAGGTGAGCGCTCGTAACGTCGCCAGGGACGTCGTTTGACAGAATTGCCGGTTCGTTCTTCGGGCCGTGGGGTTGGGTTTGGCCCAGACTCTGCTCAACTGAGTCCGTGAGTCACGTCGGAGATGGAAGCGCACGGTGCATCGCGCACAGTGGGAAACAGGACAGAACAAATGTGTGGACAAAGTGTAGAAATAGTTCGACAAAATGTTTTGTTTGGTAGACTTTTCATGAACATCGAAGGGTTACGAAGCACGAAAAATATGTATATCCAACCGGACAGGTCATAAAACGTTAATAAAAATGCATAATGAAGTCCTTATTAAGTGAGTATGCTCCTTAAACTAAGCTTTCCTCATTAACATCTATTTTTTAACGTTTAAAAATATGTGAATTAATGTGTTATTTAAAAGGAAGTGAAGCAGTGCAAATTGCATAATTTCTGGCGCAAATTTATAAAGACAGCCTAAATGTATGCAATTTATTGGAAATTCTCTTTATAAATGTATTTTTCGATCTGTTTCTTTAGTATCTATCAATTTGCTGCTTAACAAGGTCTGAAAAGAGAAGGACGAGGAAGATCAAACAAAAAATAGCAATCTCGTACACTACATCAATCTAGAAGAAATTGCCAAAATTTTGCCATTGTAATAAAAATAATGTTTTAAACAATGTTTTAAAGGTTTTTTTTAAATAATTTTAAAATTCCTCCCACCATGCGCCGGTCCATGAAATGACCGTGATGGCTCTCTATTCTAACGAACCGGCACCCTCATGCAGGCACCGGCTCTCGCTGCATGATTAGAATGGTACGGAACGTGTTCGTGTTGTCCGCACGTCCGGGCGCCCAAAAACACAGCGACACAGAACCGCACAGAGAGGGAGAGAGATCGGCTAAATTACATGCAACATCAAGTGCGGATAATACAATGAATCAACATAAATCTGGTAATTCCATCCTCGCCCGCCCCCGGCCCGAATCCTTGTAGCGAACTGGTGCTCGTGTTTGCTCAGCATAATGTGCTGCTGCGCTGCACAAACGCCGCGGACAGAACGGACGACGCTGGGGCTTATTCGTGTGGGTGTGTGTGGCGTGGGGAGTATGTGAAATAAATCTTCCTTGGCACGTTCGCGCACACAGACACTCGGAAAAACCACAGAAGCGAACGTGAACTGTGAAAAGTTTAATTTCGACTGCATTACAGCATGCGTTTCGCTTTCGCGCATACGTTTGCAACGGGGGTTTGTGTGGAATTCGGTATCATTATTCTAGTATAAATCACTTCACCCTTCTCCCGAGTCCGAGTTATCTGCCAGGGAATCATCGCATTTCCTGCGCTCGGGTTCGGTTTGCCTCCCGCTTGATTCTAGCTGATCAATCGGGTATCCCTAGCTGGGGATATCGGTGACTCAACATCATCGGTGGAACGTGAACCCGACGTCGTCGTCGTTTCCATTGCAGCGGAAATTTAATTTCCCACCAACGCTTCAAATCCGAACAATCTCGAAACGTTCAATATTGTCGCAGGCGGCAAATCATCAACCGGCGCGTCGTATCCCCTCCGAACAGAAAGATATTGAGGCAGGATTCCAACGTTTCTTGCGTGGCCTGTTGTAAGATATCGCCTCCATCACAATAAGGACACCTCCTCATGCTCCTCAAGTACGCAATAGGCGATGGAGAGAAAAAAACACACACACACACAACCCACCCTTGAGTGATTGTCACTTTTGGCAGTCAATTTCGGGTCGCGATAGCAAATCGTCTTGCCCGCCGCCAAGAACTACGCCCGGGAATCGAATTATATGCCCGCGACTTGACTCCTGCCGGCGATATTGATCCCCGGGATAAAGGTGTGTGTTGTGAGCCCCATACCGATTTCAACTTGGAAAAGGAAATTGTTTTTATTCGATTCCACGATACCCGAGTGCGGGCGAAAGTGATGGCCTACTCGTCTAGAGTCGCGACAGATGGAGTACGAATTTGGAGCTAGTAATTTTTGGAACGCTCTGAAATCGGACGGGTTTAGAAGAAGGAATAGGGACCCTCAAAGGGGTTGAACACTGGAACGATCGACTGCCGAGCTCTAAAAATACCCCGCCGAATACACACTCGACTTAAACTCCAAAGAAGCGGTTCGCGTGCGCGCGATTTTCCCTAAAATGTCGGTTTCGCTTTCCAGGCACGTACCTGGAGCACCGAAAATATCACTCCCGGGCTCGGCGCGCAAAGTGAAAAACGAAAGTGGATTGCCCCCCCTCGGTCGCTGCTGCACACCGACGGGTGCTGCCCGCCAGACATCGTTTCATTTCGTAACCGAAACCACCGATCTCGAGGAGCAGCTCGTTTGACAATTTGTACCACCCGGGTGTGTGGAGCGTGCAATTCGTAAAACAATATCCCACAGCGTGTAATTTGGAGTCGATACGAGCGGCACGAAAGTTCTGGCCTCGTGTCGTGAATAGTGGATAGATTCAATTACAGCAGACCTGTGGGCATGATGTGCATTTCTTGATGAATCCTTCGCCAGACCGGGCTGGTCGTCACATTTGATGGAACTTTATTTGATTACTGGCCGGGCGCAGAGTTGGGGAGAAGCGAAACACCGTACTTCGTGCCCAGACGAGTCTTGATACAATGATTTAATACTATTATTCAACGAGACTGTTTCGGGGAATGTGTTGTTGGGCTTCTCCAATGTAATGTGATTCATGTTGAATGCGTATAAAAATGACCAAAGAAAGTGGAGAAAGCTACAATCTTTTGTTATACTTACAGATATCTTTCCGTTTTTTAACCCTTCAATCAATTTGAGTGCAATTTTGCAACATTGGCAAGAACCTAAGGAATATTCCAACACAGACAGATGTTGTCTCCTTGCGGAGACGTCTACGAGCAATTGAAACATCTCCAAAAGAGCATTTCGCTGCAACATCTGCGGAAACGATTTCCGACGGCTCCAAATCCCAAAATCCTTTCCTTCATCGGTGCCCGGACGAGCGCGTTCGAAAATTGAAAAATTA
>KZ072130.1:28999-46368 GCA_002091845.1 Anopheles cracens
AACTAGGTCTGTATCTTGATAATTGGATTCTTTTGTGGTGTTCGAAATACTGAGCTAGTTGCTTTGTTAGTATATCAAAGTTAATATACAAGCTCCTGAGAGCATATTGAAGATAGGCTAGAAGACAGATCTCGGTGAGAATAGTAGACTGTACTCAACTTGAGGTGTAGAATAATAAATCTAGAATATTTTTTTAATAGTTTTAGTTTTAGCACCAATAATCATTTTTCAAAGATCTTAACAGTCTAATGAATAGGCCCAATGAATACATAAACCTCCAATATAGAAGCAGAACATCTATTCGTATTCTACAAGAGAAAAACCGAGTGTAGCTCCCAAATATCAGCATGTTATGTCGCCTAGTTTTAAACATGTTTAAGATGGTCTTAGTCTTAGATATGTTTTAGTTAAACATTCCAACACGCAATGAAAATAGTAATTCGAAATTTTGATTAAATTTTTATGTCCAAAATTCAGAAATTTTAAAGACATGAAGAAGGTATTGAATTACATCAATAACACCTGGAGATCCCACGAAACTAACTTGGGGTTTGATCAAGTCATAGACATTTATATAAGGTCAATAGTATGATATTACAAGCTTAAGCAAGGAAAATCTGAAAGTTTTCAACCAAACACCTGACTACTAGCTTTATAAACCCTCATAACACTTCAAGCAAGTCACAAATCGCTACAAACATATCACACTTCCATCCAGTAAGCTGTTCGCATCAACGCCAACACGACGAGCAGTAAGATTCATGCGATCAGATTACGCTTTCCGGGGTCGATTTCGGATCGCATTCGCGAGAAACGAATCAAGTGCGCGTCTCCAAGTATCATCATCATGATCGTCGTCGGGTCGCCGTTTCACCAACACTCGGCCGTATCAGTAACCATCCCGGCCCAGCAGCGCCCGTGGTAGAGAAGGTGAAAAGCACAGTTATGTTTCTTAGCAAGACACACACACACAGACACACCTTTAGCTTTGGTGGCGACCTCGACCTCACGCTGGGAGTCCCGAAAGCGCTCGTGCCCTCGAATCCCGCGGGATTGCATCTGGCTGACTTCGGTGGTGACTTGGGTTGGCCCGCTTTTTGGACTTCTGATACGTGTTTTCCGGTGTGGCCCACTAAAAAAACGGGCACGAGAGTTGTGTGTGTGTGTGCAGAGGGCAACGTTCAGGTGTATCACCCGGACGCACAGGAAGCAGCTTACGATTGTTTCTGTCTACCACTTTCCCATCGCTTCCTATTCGGTTGTTCGGCAACCTTATCAGGGAGGATTAGTTCCCCCACGGGAATGGGCAGCCCCGAGTGTGACAAGTTTCGGTCCCATTCGAAAACTTTCGTGTCAGATTCGATAGCAGCTGCAACGATGATCTTGCAGATCATCTCCCGCGCACCTGGAATGACGGACGGACGGAGATGCGCCCCAGTACCGGTATCTTTCATCGGCCGTCAGATTAAAGTGAGTTTTGGGAGTTCAAGCTGTGAGTTTAATTTGTACCTGGGCGGAAAGCTGACGACGACACGCGGTTTCCATCTCCTACGCCTGGTGAAAAGTAAAACACGGGTAAAACCTCCCGAGACCACAACCCTGACCTGACCCAGCGTTCACGGAACGGGGCGGCTAGCCATCGGATGGGGTGAAAATTTTACACAAGGGGTTATAATTCCGCCGAGAAAGTAAGGAACGCGCACGTGAAAAGTGAAATACTGGCGGTTATTCCGAACCGATCGGAAAGCGATTTCGATCGGAAATCTATGAGATTTTCGTAGCAGAAAATTGTGATTTTTGTTTTGTTTGATCAGAATTTATAGTCTATTTACAGACAGACACTGACAAATAAAAGGATAAAATTTAATTTCATATTGCTATAAAAACACTAGCCAAGCTATTTTCAGAATTGAATGAACAAAATTTGACTGAATTTCCTTGATAATACACTCCGTAACATAAATATACGACCACCTGTTTTTTTAGAATAAAACGAAAACTTGAAGTGCTTCTTAATCAACAGTCGATCGTAGCGAAAGGATGGTCGAGCCGTAGCTTCAGACAGGAAAAAGAATGTTGGCATAATTTTCATACATTCTGTCACATTTCTTAAATATGTCAAGGATACCAGTAACCACATCATATTGAAACGTTTTCGATTTTTACGACGTATTTAAATCGATCAAACATCGCAAATCAGCCAAGATGGTCAACTTTGATCATTTACTATACATGTCACGGGTGTTGGATCACCAATAACTATGCATGGTTTGAAAGGTTATCTTTTTCACCATTATGACATATAAACTTTGAACTAAAATATGCTACCAAAAAATACTAAAGTTCTAAACATACTAAATGTTGTATGTTGAGCCTAAAAAGTCTGTTGTTCAACATTATCCTTGAGCGGTTTTGGCGCGCCTGGTGGGTGGAAACGTTACTAATTCCGCACGCGACACGGTTCGTAAGCATATAAGGGCCATATTTTGATACATTTTATGTACCTCATTTAGCGCGATGTTTATTTGAGGCCGTCTGTGACGCTTCCTCTATTGGGATATCCTCTAGACCTAGAATTGGAGTTGCATAAAAGAAGTAATACATTTAAAAAACCATTCGAAAATATGCCTACACTATTGAAGGTCGTACAAAAGTTTATGTATTTTTAATCGAATTTTAAAATGATTATTTGTATCGAAAAACACGAATTTTCGAACGCACACGCAATTTAGTAGAACATAATTTTCATTCATCTATTCAAGCTCGTTTTGTTCTAAAAAAAACAGGTGATCAAATAGTTACGTTTTGGAGTGAACAATTACTATACCAATGAAGAGTAGAAACATAAAATAAAATTAATAAAAAATAAAAGTAATCATCAAAACAAATTAAAAACAACATAGAAAATTATAAAAATAAACTTATAGAGAGAGAGAGAGTGAAAAAACACTTATTGTCGATCAAATAAGAAATACAGCAGATCGAAAATAGAATAAAGCAAATTGAAACTACTTCTTCTCTTCTCAACACCATTACGTGCTGAAATTCTCGAACAAAACAACTCGAACAAAATCGAACATTACGAGGTTACGATCGTTCGACAGTGGAACCTTTTTCGAAACGTACCGAATAAACCCGATCGCCCCATCGTTTTACTCCCGTCGATGATGCCACACGACGATGGTACGGGCGATTATTTTCAATTAAAATAAAAACCACCCCCAAGGCGCAACCCCCGACCCCGGGTCGTAAACTGTTGTTTTACTTTCGGTGGCCGCGGAAGAGACTATTTCCGCGCGCGCGCGCTCGCGTGTTCGATTCGACGCTTTTCACACACACACACACACTTACACACCATTTCCAAAACCCCATTTCGTACTGGGAAAAGGCCCTCTCGAGCCGCCTTTTAGTAGGCAGTCACATTTTGGGCTTTCGGTTTCGGGCGCCGAAGGAGAATGAGAAAGGGGATGAGCTCCCATCGGTCTCACCCCACGTGGGAGGAGGGTCACTGGTGTTTTGGGACGCGATGATCAAACAACGATCAAGGGCCGACGAAGCGGGATGAAAAGCAATCCGTCTCTCGCGCGGTAATCAAGCGGGCCCGAGCGACATGGGTGAGTTTCTCCCGCATGACCCCTCTGTCGGGACGAGCCGGAGCCTGGGCCAACCTGCCCGTAATTGGGTCATCGGTCGGTCGTTATCGTACGCGCGGTTTTTATTTGCTTGCCCGCAACGGGGATCACAAATCACAGCGCATTAGCGCTGATTCGTGCGCGCTTTCGAGTGATGCGTATGCGATAATCAACGAGAAGGAAGGAAGTCAACAGACAAACCGACCACAGTGGGTACATTTGTTTTTCTCTTGATTTGAACAAACTACGAATCGATCGTGGCGTGTCTTGGCATCGTAAGAGTTGCTTATTTTCTTTGCTTACGCGGACTGGCTAACTCCACACCAGCGCGAACAAATCAACAAACCATTCGTCCACAGAGATCGCACTTTCGGGCCAATAAATCAGCCTGGAAAGAGGGTTTTCACTTTAAGTCTGCAAACGGACGTTTTCATCGTTGTTTGTTGGGCTTCGCGTAACTTACGCAACCCAATTCATCGGGATCGGGATCTTCTTGGGGGTAATTATTTATTGGTCTTGTTGCTTGAAAGCGCTGGACGCCAAAAGCCTCACCAACAGAGTCGCACTTTTGAAATGCTTCCTCCTGGAGCATTGCGACACCGCTGACCCTGAGTCTATTGAAGCGCGAAAGCGAAAGGCTTCCGCATTGATAAACTAAAACAAAACCGTTTCAACTGGGACAGAAAAGGTTACGCTAGAATAATCGTCGTATTTTTATTTTGATAATCCGACCAATATCGCTTCCGTCAACCGGATTCTTGAAGGTTGTGCCCATCCGTCCGACCGTAAGGAGGCGTTCGATGGTTACGCATGAGAAAGAAGCTGCCGCTCGTACACATTGGCCCGGCACCGAGCGCACCGAGAGCGCGTAACAATTGGACCAGCAGGAAGTGTTCAATAAAAACACAAACACGAACAAAACCGTTCTTGAAGCGCGCCGGTGTTAAACCTTTCCGATGATGCGATCAGGTGACGACTTAATTGATCGTGTCTTCGTTTGACGCGTCCGGCACCCACAAACTGACACGCCCGTGTGCAGATCCGAACCTAATGCAATATTTATGTGTCTTGCAGTAGGTCTCTCTGTTGTTCAACATTATCCTTGAGCGGTTTTTGGCGCGCCTGGTGGGTGGAAACATTACTAATTCCGCACGCGACACGGTTCGTAAGCATATAAGGGCCATATTTTGATACATTTTATTTACCTCATTTAGCGCGATGTTTATTTGAGGCCGTCTGTGACGCTTCCTCTATTGGGATATCCTCTAGACCTAGAATTGGAGTGGTGCAAATACCTTATTTTCGCAGAAATTATTTGTGCAAGTGAATTCGATCGAGGAATTGAATATACGATTGGAATGGACATATGAGATTGAATAGCTATCTATGATTTTATAAGGCGGAATTAAAAGACAGAGTTCAAGTGGCTCCATAAGATGTAAAATGGAAGACATTCCAGCGCCCAAACATAATATCTGATATATCTGGAAGTAACAACATTGTTATTCTACACAACAACTTGTACAAGACAATGATTTCTTCACCAGTTGCTGGTGTCCTATGTCCAACAAACCTTTGGTGCTAAGTAACTAATACTGCAGACCGAATACAACTTCCAATACTTCCATAAATATTTACAACCGTAAGAACATTGAGGAACTCAGCGAATTACTTTGGAAATATCAAAAAATGAATTCCGGCTCAACAACAGCTCCTAATCCGCATGTGTCACCGAGTTCTCCAGCCTTTATGTATTCAACTATGACGGTAAAACTGTCAAGACACTACTTTTGAAGCTTTTCAATGGTCTAGGTGTGTAGGGCATGACCAAGCACACCTCAGGTTGTGATTTCTAATCTCAACTGGACTTCTAATATAAACTGGGTACAATTAAGTCCACAAAAATAGAATTGCCAGACTCCAAACCTAATTGAGGTTGTTGGGCCAACATCAAGAGATAGAAGAAGAAGAAGATACTGCTTTTAGAACCAGTTCGGAACGTTCAATCTTAACGACGGATTAGAAGAGATACTAATAGAAATATTTGAATTGAATATCGAAAACTTTAGAAAAAAATGAGATATTCAAGTAAAAACATCGATAATATGAATAGTTAGTAATGATTATAAGAAAAAAAAAAACAAAATACTTTTTCTAATCCCCATACTCTCGCAACCCTCTTGTTAACTCATCTAAATGATGTTCGAACAGGAAGTACGCTCTAAACACTCACCGCAGACTACAAATCGTGGAGCTATTTATGTCCGATAGTTCCTCAAGTTGCGTTTAAGATGATTTGCTTGGGGAATACCCGTGGCATCATGAACAGATTTGAACTTCACCTTTGTCGGAGAGTTTCGGCACAGGCACCATTAATTCGACTCAATACCCAATAAAAACGCCGTCCCACACGTCTGGATCATCACAACAACTTACCCGGAGTCAATTACCCGACACAGAGGGGCGAAGCGAAATCTCAGTGAACATGCAAATCGCGACGCCAACCAAATACGCGCCCCACTCGAGGAACCCGCCTGACCTCATCCACTTGAGGCCGCTGATAGCAAACACTGAGCCGTTCCAGTCACCCGTCCCTGGTCGCGCGAGCAATAACTCACCGAAATCAACGCAAATGACAAATGTCTCGCGCAGGTTTATCGCCTGCCTGCTGCGCATTCGCGAACGACCCACTATCAGTCGCGAAGATGGGCGTACCACGGTCGGTTCGTTGGCTGCCGGCGCTGGCAGCTGCCGGATGGCTCGTAATCGCTGGTTTAAGTTTTGTCCCGCCCGCACTGGGAACGTCCGGCTGCGAGCGTACGTACGACAGCGCGGTTCAGTGTGGTCTGCCGGTGTTGCAACCTTCCGCCCTACCGAAGCACCCGTCGGAAGCGATCCGTGGTGAGTTCCCGTGGCACGTCGCTATCTACCAGATCGAGTACCGGCTCCCGGTGTACAGCTGCGGAGGATCGCTGATCAGCAATCGGTACCTGCTGACGGCGGCTCACTGTGTGGTGAACGCGAACAATGGCTACACGCTCGGCCCGGAGAACTTCATGCTGCAGCTGGGCTACCACGAGCTGGGGCTGAGCGTGCCGGGCTGCAGCCAGGAGTTGGGCGTGAAGCACGTGTACGTACATCCGCAGTTCCGCACCGGCATGTATCACCATGATCTGGCCATCCTGGAGCTGGAGCGACCCGTCCGGTTCAACGATCGTGTGCTCCCTGTTTGCATGGACACGGAAGAGGACGATCCGTCATCGTTCTACCGGCAGATGGGTAAGGTCGCCGGCTGGGGCTACACCGAGTTCGACGAGGTGTCCACCTGGCTGCGCATGACCGAGACCCCGATCGTCAACTACACCCGCTGCCTGGCCAGCAATCCGGAGGTGTTCTCCAACACGATCTACGACGGTATGTTCTGTGCCGGGTACGCGAACGGGACGAACGTGTGCAACGGTGACTCCGGCGGTGGCTTCGTCACGTACCGCAACGGGCGCTGGGAGCTGCAGGGCATCGTCTCCTTCACGGCCCTCCGCGACACCGAGATGGAGGCGTGTGACACGCAGCAGTACGCGGCGTTCGTGAAGCTGCGCTACTACCGCGGCTGGATCGGCAGCGTTCTGGACGGGACGTGGCAGTGGTCGAAAAGCGAGAAGCTGGTACAGCGCGACGATGCCCCCGGGGTGCCCCCAGACATGCCGACCGACTGCGGCAAGCGCAAGATCACCAAGATGCCGCTGATCGTGAACGGGGTGCGCAGTGTGGCCGGCGAGTGGCCCTGGCATGCGGCCATCTTCGGTGTGTCGAAGCGTTCGCGTGCCTACCTGTGTGGCGGGACGCTTGTCAGCCAGCGCTACATCCTGACGGCGGCCAGCTGTGTCCAGGATTGGCACGCTCAGAAGCGGCCGTACATCGTGCAGCTGGGTCAGCACCAGTTGTGGGAGAGTTCGCTGACGGGGCGCGAGGTGCGCGTGCTGGACGTGGAAACCAGCGCCGATAGTACGATGGCACTGCTGAAGCTGGCGGTGGATGTGCAGTACGACGACTACATCCAACCGATATGCCTGCCGCCGGTGAATCCCAACAAAACCGGCGACTCGAACGGTGAGCTACGAGTTGGTGGCAACGGGCTGATTGCCGGATACGGTCAAACCGATCCCGACGGTAATCCGTCCGCCTACCTGCAGGCCACCCTGATGCCCATCGTGGACAGCGGGCTGTGTGTGATCTATCGCATCTTCGACAAGCACGAAGCGCACAGTATGTTCTGCGCCGGGCACGGCAACGGTAAGTGACGGAAGCGGAGTGGAGAGTTCCCCCCACTGTTCCCCAAAAACGTAACACACTTCTCCATCTCCATCGCCCTAGGAACGAATGCATGCCTCGGTGACCAAGGTGGCGGCTTCTACGAGGAATCGCACCAGGGTGTCTGGACCCTGACCGGCGTCATCGGCAAGATCAATATGTTTCGCCAACGGTGCGACCCGTACGGGTACGTCGGGATGGCCAACGTGCTCCACTACCTGGAGTGGATAGTGGAGCGGTTGCGGAGTGCGCTGGCCGGTGGACCACCCGCTGATATCGACGCCTTGCTACCGGCGCTCCCCAAGGAACACTCGAAGGGCTGTCGGCGAAAGCATCATCATCATCATCATAATCACGGCAGCAATCAGGGATCACACGAGCGTACCGTCACCCATCGACCGCACCGTCGGAAGGATGGTTCGGGCGAAAGCGGTTCGAGCGAGAGTAGCAACGACAGCCGGGAGCGGTCGATCACGTCGGGCATCAAAAACGTGATGCAGGCGAAGGTGGATCTGGTGAAGGATATTGGCGGGGCGGCGGGATCTACGTTTAAGAAAATTTTTGGATGAAAACCTATACCTATAACATCCAAGACAACATTGACAGACAGCTGAGCTGTTGTGGGACAAGTTTGCGAGCTGGTAAATGCATGAGTTTTAATGTATTGGGATGATTCCCCAAACATCTTAGTGATTTAAGGTAATAAAGTTAGGCTTGAACTGGAAATAACACCAACATGATCAAACTGTCTTCAAAATATTCTTCAAACTTTATTATCATTGATTTAAATAGTGATTATAAATCTTTAAGCGCATACGACTATCTTGCCATGCATGAGACGCATCAATCTCCAGTGGGATGACCATGTCAAAAGAATGATTCCAGACAGTCCAACACAAGCAATGGATAGATGATGCGACATGTTCTCAGGAAGTGCGATTAACAAAGTTTGGAGTTTCTTTCGAGTCGAAACACGACTAAAATCAAATACGGGTACTTTTGAGCAGTCCAAGGTCAGGAATAGGTTTAAGCTCCCGATAAGGAAAGCGTTTCAATAGACGAAGAACGGAAAAAACGAAAAGTAGCAGGGTCAAAACAAAACCCGAATACTCATAGGGTTCTTTGCAAATCTTCAGCCAAAATCCCGGTCCCACTTGACCCCTATAATAAGGGTCAAGTTAGTGGCGCGTTATTCCCATCGTGCATGGGCATATTTTGATAACTGAAAAACCCACCACGCACACTTCCAAATTCGCGTCCAGCACTGTGTTTGTTCGGCAGTACTTCAACACGAACGCAAACAACGAACAACGAGGCTATCAACATACGGTGCAAACCGTAAGACCCGAAAAACACACTACGCACACGATAAATAAATAAAGCGAAAAGTCCTCTGGCAGGAAAACGCAAACTTCCAGCTCCTCGACAGCGAGCTCCCAGAATCGCGCTCGTCGCCGGGAAGAAACCTCTGACAGAGCGCAAACGCAATTACCGGTCGTTAACTCGCCGCCGGTGACTCTTTTGTTTTCCGTGCGCGTGTTCTTTTTTTTTGTTTAGGGGAATCGGTTTGAAGTGTTCCGGTCCCACCAACACCCGTGCGCGTGCACGTGAGCTTGCGACCACTGCGCAAAGCAGCAGGTGCCGCAAATCGGCTTGACGTATCCAAGAGCTTGGCAGACAGCTTGGAACGGGTCGGATTTGCTGGTTGGCTTGCTACTCCTCTAATCTGTTCCCGGTGGAGAAATCTTCCCTGTCGTTCTTACCCGCGGACGCACACCACCAAAGCAAAAGGGGCGAAAAACAACAAACGAACGAAATCTACCGTACCCCGTTAGTTAAGCTAAGTACGGACAGATTCCCACCCAAGAACATCATTACGACCGTGCCGTTGGTGTCGGCGAGTTGCATTTGTTCCGACGCAAACGGTACAGATGTTTGTGGGTCATGAAGTAATTGAGAGATTAGCGCGGACTAAGCCCAAGCGGATCAGCGGAGACAGGCCCGGATTTAATTGATCGTCGCTTACAGCGCCTAATAGAGCGTGCAATGCAGCAGTTGAAAATGATCGTATCCCAAACTTCATCGAGAATGCATTGTTCTTTCAAGGCTCTGGCCTCACTGATTAAGACACAGCAGCGAAATATTCAGCTCAATAAACAAGTTTCCGCTGCGCTTCACAACTCTATAGCTGCCCTAACTCTTAATTATTACCATTAATTTGACAACTTTCATGCCTCCCCTGTACGCCTGGAACGGGAGGCCCGTTAGAACCATCTTTCATCTCGTTGTTGAAGACCCCGGAGCTTTCGGGATTCATTCACTCCGTCTACATGTTTTATTTGACTGCTAATGAGTGTCACCCGTCGTGACGCTTACGACGATCCCGATCTAGCGTGCCGTCCCTTACGTTAGGTGATCAAGTTGAACGGACTTTGACTGCCCGCGATGCCTCTTTTACGACCGCACGAGTTGTTTCGTTCCTTTCGAGCGATGCGAAGTCATCTTCACGCCATCGCCCATCGTTGAAGCCGGCAATAAAGACCTAACCGTGACCTCGCACGGTAGTCGGCAGTGCCCCTTTCTCTAACTCGAACGTTTGACGAATGGTGCATTCTGCCGCCCCAACACGATCGCCCATCGTAGTCGCCTCAGAATGCCGTGCGGGCTGATATCATAATTAAAGCAACAGCCCCGAATTAGTTAATGAACCCAATCTGTGCGCTTTCCTGTCATAAACGCTTCACTTTTTGGAGCTGCCGCGTCCCGACTGCGGGCGGGAACATCCGGAGAACCTGTTTCGGTGGTACCTGCCGAAATCCGATCGCATCGAAACCGTTCCAGTTCTGTGCGTTCTACTGCTGCCCCAAGATGGTGGGGACAGAACAGAGCAAAAACAACAACAGCAAAAACTGCGAACGTTCCACTAACGGTACAGGCAGGCACTTTTGAAGGCCTACCCTACCGCTGGTAGCAGCTTTTGGAGCCGGCTTTTGCATCTCGTGGTACAGGTTTCACCGACGATGATGGTGGGCAGAATTTGAGGTTGGGTCACCACCGAAAGTGACGCAAACGACGTAGAACGTCAACGAAATACGGTGTGCCCGACAGCGAAACCAGCGTTGGAGAGATTCCTGGCGATAGATTGCTCGGATCTCGGAGTGGAGAAATGAAGAAAATACCACCCTCCGCAGGAGCCGCCGCCACCAACCGCAAGTCTCGGTTCGGCATTTGATATTTAAATCATGCGCCAATTGAGCGATCGCATCGTCTCGCGGCACCTTGGTGCCTGTTACCCGTCACTTGCCTTTGCCCGGACCGGTACCGTGGCCTTTTACACGCTCTTCGCGGTTGAGTTGGCATTTAACCATACACACCCGCGGCGGGGAGTCGACTGTGGGCACCCCAGCGCGTTTCAGCTCGCTTCAGTTCCATGGCCTCCTCCGCCGCATCTTACGATAATGATTAATTGCAATGTGCGGTGTTGGTGGTGGTGGTGGTGGTGGTGGCCGGCGGTGACCCGGCCCTCCTCCCGGTTGCAGGAAGTATTACATTTCATTACTCAATCGATTTTGCTGTGAAAATGGCGGCGACAGGTTTTCGCCACACCATTCTTCCGCCATCGATCCCGACAGCCCAAACGCCGCATGTGCCGTTTTGACGGGCGGCACCAAGCGTAGAGAAATTGCGCCGGTGCGCCCGAGAGGTTACGAACCTTGCGTCTGTGTCTCCGAGACGTGGCCGATTGCGCAAGGTTTTGGCAGCGGTGTAGCTGTTAATTAGGAAGCATTAGCAATATCTGGTATTTGCATCATTCTCGCTGCAGCCGGACTGTAGTTGTCACATACAAAAAGCGGGTTTTCTCTGACTTGTGCGATCTTTTGGTATCTCCACTCTTGAGTAACACCCTGTGCGTGTACTGCGTTGGGATGGAGATTCATTGTACAACGTTTGCGGCGGTCTATAGATCATATAGCTGTACGTTTTATCATCACATCGCTAGATCAAATCATGGATCTGGAGATGACATCAAAAAGTATCCGGCGATTAATACAATACGACTTAATTTATCCTTATTCCGTCGTAACTCGATGATTAGATCGCAAGTCTTAATACGAAGAATCTGACAGATAATTCTTCGTCATTTTTACTACAACAAGATACGAATCGGTCTCCTATTTCAGTTGGTTGATAGGAGGAAGTTTACTCAAATCACAGTCAGAAACTTAACCGGTCGCCTGCACCAGTTTTAGTGAAAAACATCGCCTGTAGCTACTGAACGACTGACACAACCTAAAACTATCTCCAAAACTATACGTGGTAAGGCTCAAATGATTCGAGTATGCTTAATTGCTGTACAATGTACTAATCATTCTTGATATTCAATCTGATATTCAATCGAGTTTTAACACTTTCAAAAATCTTCAAATTATAGATCAAGAGGATATTGAATCTAGTCGTTCAACTCGCTTAAACAAACATTACGCCTAACAAAATATCTGTTCTTAGTTAAGCAGCATCCAATTAAAAAAGTAATTAAAATTTCAAAATACGACAGCCCCAAAACAGTGGCTTCTGATCATACTTTCCCCGTGCGTGGTGCCTGAGACCGAAGAATTATTAATTCAATGATTACAAGACGAAGTCAACAATTCCAAACCCACGTCGAGCCCGGCAGCGCCGGTCGACCGTTACAATTCTCTCCCACCGCACTGCCGGTAACGACTTCCCGAATTCCACCGCACAAGGCAGAGATCATGAATCGTGTCAACATTTTTCGCTCCCGCCCATCAATCCCCGTACACCCTGCCAGTACACTTTCCCACAGTTGACCTCTCCGGTGCTGAGAACGGATGCGGAGCAAACAGAATGGAAAACCAAGCCAGAAGAGAAAAAACAACGACTGAAGCGTATACATATGTATGGAGCTTCCGCGCGCCCGCACGTACACTCGCTCACCCCCAAAGCCGTTGATGGGATGCTGTCAGGAGCGGCCGCAGCAGATTTTGGAAAACCTGTTCTCCTTATTATGTGTGTGGGTTTTTTTCTCTCTACCGCTCTGCCCGCCGGTACCGCGCGGCCGTGTTCTGCACTAGTTGACCCAATTTCGGGAGTGCCATTCTCGCAGCAACTTTCTTATCATGCTTAACCGTCGACATGGACGATCGCTACGCAATAAGGACGGTTTGGGGGCAACAATGAAGAAGAAAAAAGAAACCAAACGATGCCGTTACTTATTTTGGGAAACCGTTCCTACCAACGCTCAACTGCGTGGGATGCTGCCATAGCTTCAGATTAGTCATCATCCGTCACAAACGAGATGCATCGAGATATGTCATCGGTCGCTTTCGGAAGTAGAACAAGCAACGGGCAGGTCAGGCTAAAATAAGCTTTATAAAACAACGCCTCCGAAAGCATAACGCAACAAACCCGCATGAACAAAACATCCATCCGGTTACTGGCTCACGGCAGGCACTTCGAATATCTTTGCCGTACCATCTTCCGAGGTGGAGAGGAGAATGTTGCGCTGCATATCGTACGCAACGTCCAGAATGTCATCGATGTGGCCGTCGAGGGTAAACCGCAACGCTCCGCTCCTCAGGTCCCATCCCTTGATCAGGCCCTCAAGCGTACCGGCACAGACGGTGAAGTCTTTCAACCACAGCATCCTGTAGTAAGTTGAAAACATAAACACAAATGAGCACAGCGTTGCTTAGGCGTTGTTTGGAACGTTGAAATGCTTACTTTGTAATGCCCGTAGGCTCTTCATCGATACACTCGACGCGTTTCGACCTTCGCGCCACATCCCAGATTGTCAGCTTACCGTGCAGCGTACCGGTGGCGGCAACCTTTATCTCGAACCCAGGATAGTCCACCAGCACCGCCTCGATCGGTTCCTCGTCCGGTCCGGTCAGCAAGCCCAGCACACCGTTCGGGCCCAGCACGAACGAGCTGCCGTCTTCCGCGCCGGTCACAAAGAGCTGATTCTCCTGATCGATCGACAGCGCGGTTATGTTGCACCGGTGGCCCACGCTCCGGTCCACCTCCAGCGATGGAGTGCCCGACTTCAGGTCCCACAGCTTGAAGTGGCCATCGCCGTACCCTACAGCCAGCTTCTTGCCGTCGTGTGTGAGCTCCGCCGTTTCGGCCTTCGCGTCATGCCCGGGCAGCACCTTGCAGTCGCCGGACGGTATCCGCCACACGTAAACCTCGCCCGATTCCGAGCCGGCCAGCAGTACGTGCGCCCCGGTGTGCCAACGCATCCAGCACATGTCGCCAGCGGTGAACTCCCACACCTTGCGGTAGTTCTGGCTGACCTTAAACACCTGAATGTAGCCCGTCATGTCGCCGGTGGCGACAAACACACCGTCGTAGCTGAATCCAACCGCCACCACCGAGTCCGTGTGGTTGGACACCTCGAACTGTACCTCGCCGGTGCGTATGTTCCAGACGTACGCTTTGTCGTCCTCACCGCCCGTTACCGCCAGATCTTCCGACGGGTGCAGTGCGCCACAGAACACGACCGACGTGTGTTTGGTGAAGGTCAGCTTGGCATCGTCCCGAACGTTTGGTCTTATTTCAGCCGGGTCATCGTTCTCCTCATCTGCTTGGTACGCAGCATCTGTAGAAGGGAAGGAAATAGTTCAGCAGCCGGTACCGGAAAAGACACCGCATTTGATAACAAACAACGCACCATTCTCCTCTTGATCCCATGCTGCAAGCACGTCATCGGCGTCGCCGATGTAGACCACTTCTTCGTCGTCCTCTTCGCCCTCCAAATTATCCATCGGCGAGTGTGGCGGTGTATTATCACGCATTTTTTCAACGATTAATCGCAAAAACACTGAACTACACGTTGCTCAACCATGTGCCGCAAAACAGTGTAAACAACTTGGAAGCGAAAATCACCCGCTTTCAAAACAAACATGACAGCTGTCAATATGACTTCTGCGCTGTTCTGCGGATTGCATACATTCGGCGCACTGTGTAGTTCGAGCAAGTTTAAATAGTATTCGAGTAGATTTCGTTTATTTTCAATAGGAAATAGATGAGAATGTTTTAATGATATATCTTTCCTGCTAAACATTATTTTAAAAATAACACTTTATTCCTTGCTTGAAATATATATATAAGAAGTAAGTCCGCTCGCGCGCCCTCTCCAGCGGCGTGCAGCGCATGGTCTCGCTTCCACCGGCACGCTGTTTTCGCATCCGAACGCGAAACCCCTTCTACCAACACACTCTCGCACTCGCGCACCGACACAAGCGCGGCCGAGCATATCGGGAGCATAAAATCAGCATATTATGCGCCGCCGTTCCCTGTTGTCAGTGTGTAAGTACTGCCGCACCGACGAACACCACATGTGCCGCCGCGCCGGTTCCGATTGTTGATTTGTGTCGACGTGCGCACCGTGTGCGGAGCAGCAGCAAACGTGTTCGTTTCATTCGTTCGTTGCGTTGCGTTCGGTTCTGGCTCAGAATGCGAAACGGTCGTCCGCACACGCCATTCTGATGCTTCCGTTTTAGTGTGCTGTTTTTTCGTTCTTTACTTTCTTCGTCGCCCTCGTCTTTTCGGTTGTGCGGTTCCGGTTCATTAATGTTGCGTTGAAATGTGTTAATCGAGTGTGTTTTTCGCGTGGACCGCGCTGGGTGGAAGTTTGGGAAGAACTTCCGGGCGCCGCCGGAGAAAAACGTGGACTACGGCAGCCGAAACGGGCCGGACAGTGCGGCACGCGCACACAACCACACGCTCCAGGTGAGGCAAGACTCGGTGAAGTTGCGTGAGAAAAGTGAAATCCCCGCTTTTCGCTTTTTGGGATGTACACGTGGATCCGCTCGTGGTGCGTGGAATCGATAAAAAAACGCCTGCTAGGGTTGGCTGCGTGTGCGTTCTCGGCTGCAGTTTTATTCGCGCGGTGCAGCGTGCATCGATTAATTTTCTATTCCAATCAAACAACGAGCAGAAATCGTCGAAAATACACTTTCCATGGGAACGCGGGGCTTTGAAAGGCGCACTGTAAAGCACGCGAACGTATTTAGCTTGTGAAGTCATTATGAAATCCTCCCCATCTGCTGTAGATGTTGCTGAGTCAATAATTGGTTTGTACGTCCATACTTCTTACCGTACCGGAACGGAGCGGACAATGAGTTGTTTATTTAAAAAAAAACGTTTGAGGTTCTTGAGATATACTTGCTCGCTTCTACACGCGATGGAGTCGACGTCAGCGAACTGTAAACGATGCAGTATATATTTGATGCCCATTTAGAACCCTTTTTAAATCGATTTTCCAACCTCTGATTCATACCGGTGTGGCTCGGTGTTGTGTTGTGCAATGGGAGACCCCTGCTACAGGGACCTCGCCCCCTACCTTACCGTAGTTCTGGGCAACGTAAGCACTTTCTTCCGTTTGCGACACCGCCCCTGCGACCCGGATAACTTCGGAAGCCTTTCAAGTTGACACAGTTCTTGGCGCAAGGTGTGGAGGTTATGTTTTTGTTGCTCTCACGTTTCAAACATTCCAGAGCGGTACGCAACAGCCACGAATCTTTGCTCCTGAGCTGAACCCCACACCTTGAACGGCAGACTGCTTGCCTACCCCTAATCAGCTCCTATTTGCCGCACTAATGGACTGAAGTGGGTCCGCGTGTGCAACAACGCGGCGTTACGCGAATTCACATTCGCCGGGACACCTTTGTGCCTGGCGCAGCGTATTTTAGATCGACTTCCCTTGAAAGCGTACCCCGAGACGTTGGAGATGTGTGTTCGGATCCACGCAACGTCGGTACCTATTTTCGGTTCCTATTCCGCCTCGGACTCCGCTTGCTTGGGTGAAACGTTGAAGCGTAGCTGCCTCCCGGTACTGCGCGTCGGGTTCCTGCCGCACCGAGAGCAACACGCGTAGGACATCTCTGCTCCGTCTAAGTATGCGAGCCGCAGATTACCTATCCGGCGGCCTGTTGCCGCCGCTGTGCCGCGCGCATCCCTTTCCAGCGTCCCGAAGACGTTCTGCGTTCGGACGGAGCACGGATGATTTATAGTGCGATTGCCCGGCGGCAAGTGGATGTGATTTTGATTGAATTATCCGGCCTAATGGATGGCGTTTGTTTGGTGGTTTTGATGATTTCTTCGTATTGTGCGCACAAACGGATGATGGGCCAACTAGCGGGGGTGAGGAAGGGGCAAAACATGGGCGGGAAAGTGTGCGATATTGATTCACAAATGGGCGCAGGACAACGGGTGATGATATGTTAGATCATCCCAATGGAGCGCTAGCTGCTGGTAAAAGGGGTTCACACGCTGGCGAGCGGTTGGAGGAACTTTGAGAATCGTTTCAGTGTCGGAAGAACTTTACCAATTGTGACATGATCAGCGGACTGAAACCTACACATTAGTTTAGGGCATCGTACAATACATAGAGCTCGGCATTGTATT
>KZ072130.1:52275-75231 GCA_002091845.1 Anopheles cracens
CTGTAGCAGTTAGCTCATTACGCAATGTTTACTATTACAGCTATGAACACAGTTTTCAATATTCCGTTTATGTAACTCTCTTGCAGTGTGCCCTCACGCTGTCGCTGCTGTTCATTCGTGACGTATTTGCGATCATCAACTACGTGAGCTACGTCGAGATCCTGTTCATATTTATATCCGTCGCCGGTCTACTTCGGTTACGACAAAAAGCACCCGACGCTCACAGGCCCATCAAGGTTCGTTGAACGCTACACGCGAAGCTAAACGATCGCACTCATTCACAAACCTTTCTTACCTTCCATTCGCCGCTAGGTCTCGCTGGTGGTTCCGGTCGTGTTTCTGCTGACGGCAGGCTTTCTGGTCATATTCTCCGTGTTCGAGTCCCCGATGGAGGTGGGCATCGGTACGCTGGTCATCCTGTTGGGCATCCCCGTCTACTACGTTACGATCGGGAAGCCGTGGCGCTGGCTGACGCACAAATCGCAAGTGTTCAACCGCTTCTGCTCCAAACTGTTCCTGTGCATGCCCAACAGCGAAAAGCTGGACTAGAAGGGTGAACCATGCGAAGCACAAACTGTCGACGGTGTGATGTGGGTTGCCCGGAACAACACCGGACCCGCGTCAACCGTTGCGTCGTATCTCGCTCAAATCATTCTCAACGAACTTTACGTGTGTCGATGCTTCACCGTTGCTCACATATCATAGTACATACAAACGCATGTGTATATAGACAATACTTCCTGCTTCCATTCGCGTCCCTGTCAGGACGCAGGACGACCAATTTTGCCTTCTCGAGTGTGCTCATGTTGTTGTTCTTTTTTTTCATCTGGCGCGTAATTTTCTGCTCTTCGAATCGGATCGATTGGCAGTAGGGCTGTATCGTAAATCGAATAAGTAATGGGGAAAGCACAAATGCCTAGTTAACAGTATGCGCTCTGCTCCGCTTGATGCCAGTACATTGCATAGCATCACAGTGCGCGTGTGAGTGTTTTTCTATACGATAGACGGCCTTTTCAATATTTAGCAAGTGTTTGTATCTGCATGTGGTGTTTTTTTTATATTTACCATAGCTCAATATTCTACATTCAACTGGAAGGTACATCGGCTAGCGTAAGCGAAAGGTTTCAACCGACTGTACAGAGCGCGTATTATGAAATATGCGAAATGTGGTAGTAAAGTAATATTTATCTCAATGTATTGCCCCCCCTTACACGGTTTTAATCGTTTCAAAACATTCAGATTAGCCTGAAAACATGTTGCTCCATTGCGATAGGAACATGGCCATAACCATGTCTCATCAACGCTTCGGCGAGCTTTGCAAAAACCATATTCCATAGCTGGTGTTGGAAAAAGTGTAGGCGGACTACTCAACACATGGCATGTAACAGCATAACGAAGACTGTTATCGACTATACATTGAATTAAGAGATTTTATACAATATATTTCGATTTGTAAGCGGTTTGTAATTTACACTAATAAAACCATTGTTTGAATCGATCCTACCATCTGAAATTTTATTGCAATTATCACAAAAAATATCACTTTAAGCACGTATCGCGCCTATACTCTACTCCTTGATTTTATCGTATTCCACAGTAATATTGTCATGCCAACTTAAGCGACTCACAATTTTCCGTCGCTTCACGCGCCAGTCTCACAGGCTCACCCTTTCTCCGGGACACAAAGGCACACTTCTTTCTCCGGCGACCTTCACGTCCTCACCTTCCTCGCGGACACTTAGCGTCAGGTTTATCTTCCACCCGGACAGTAGTGTTACGTACGGTCCATCACAGCGTGGGCATTTGTTAAGACTGCACCCAGAATAGAGCCCGTCGGTGCAACAATTGAGCTCCCATTTCAAGGAACCGGTGGTAATTTCACAGATCGGACAGTGTTCCCGTGCCGGTTCGATAATCCACGTGTGCTCGTACTGGACCCTTTTGGTGACGGTGTAGATTTTCTTCATTTCTGTTATGATTGGTTCACCATGGGAATACCTGAACGGCTGGATAACTTTCCGCAAGGAACGTTTTGCGACTGACGTTTGGGCCAAACGTTGATAAGGTTGGTCTAGACTTCACGCGTACATGTGCATCACCGTGTGCGTCGTGCTGTATAAGTAGAAGCACTTTCTACCGAGGTGTTGCTAATCTTATCATGTAAATCCATTTTATCGCTAAAGTACGCAATCGAGAGCAGATTACGTTGGATTCTCGCATACAGTAGCAGTAGTTTAAGAATTTTCATTGTTTATGCAAGTTGTAACCACTGTAACGCCAAACAGCCACACTCTCAGTCTCCCCTCATTTGTAAGAATTGGGCGTGCAGTGCGCCATCCCCTGCTCCGGACACCTATGCCCATAATTAACTCAGCATCAATCCCCCGCCGGTGCGTGTGCGTGTGCAACACCGTCCAAGTTCAGATTTATGCACGGACCTTTCTGCCGCACCAGAGCCGCACCGTACGAATACTAATTGAATCCATCCGGCGGCGGGTAGATTGGTTGGTATTCCCGCCCACTGTTGGCGATTTTGATTATCAGCCGGAGCTGTGTGTGTGTGTACCCGCCAACAGTGAGGGGCCGAAACGGTGACGTCCCTTAGTGTCGCATAGTTTTTGGTTTCGAGTGCTACCAGAACACGCTGCGTCAAGGGGGTGCGACTAGCGCAGTAAGCGCTGGAGCAGATTACCATTAAAGATTAGACACTACCGCGACTTCTGGCGATCTTCAGATCTACGCGACAAAGTACGCTCTGAGGCGACAGCGTTTGGGTATCGTGTGTGGACATTGGATACATATTAATTTCCCTTTGTGTTACGACCACCGTATCTATCTGCGCGGGTCATCACCACGCACCGCATCGGCTGGTGCCTACGTCACATATGTTAGTCGACCGGCTCCAAGCGTCGGTGAAGAATTTATGAAATTGCATCAAATTGCCTTAATCGAATCATATCGCGTGTGGTGTAGCATGGGGTTGTAGCACGCCGCGGGAAAGGATTGCGCTGGATCGTGAACATGCGAAACCGCATAATCATCGCGTAGCATCACCAGAAATTGGCAATCTCTTCCAGATGGATTTCGCCTTCGGAACTAACGTTCAACCAGCCAACCTTCACCGCCATTTTCAGTGTCACGAGCACTCGCACACTGGTGACACTAAATTGAACCTCAAGCGGAGAGCTGGAACAGGCGTGAGAAATGAGAGTTCCACTGCGTACCGGTTCCTGAAACAGGTTGACGCTAAGTTGCCCTCAGGGCGCTGTTGGGAAAAACCTTGCGTTGCACTCCTTCGCGCGCCGAGATCTTAGTATACCGCGGTTAAGATACACCGTATGGCGAAATGCACCCAAACAAACCTTCACCCAACATCTGAACGAAAAGCCCCACCGGGGAAGGTTGCAGTGATAAGCTAGACATTCACCTCTCCGCTGTTAATGTCGCATACAGCAGGAAGGGGAAGCCATGGGAAGATCTGCTGAAGGAAGCTGTTGGAGAAGCTAATAACAATGCGAGAAAAGGTTAGAGAGAGCGGCGGGTATTTTTTTATTGAGGGTTTTTCTGTTGCTGTTCTGTTGGGTGTTGAGTAATGCGAGTCGCTGCTGACTCTGCCGCTTACATTGTGTAACTTTTTCTTGGGACATTTGTCGCACACGTCGCACCGTCACAGGTAGTTACTTCGGAAAACCGATGGCTTTTATTGCAATCACAAAGTAGCTCCATCATTCTAACTGATTAGTACAGAAAATCCATTTGGAAACAGTAGTTATTATGAGTTGTTTGGATCATCATGAGGTGTGAGTCTTGATGTAGACTTGATAAGAAATTTAAATTTAAATCTTACAACGCCTTCAGCTCAACTGCACCATGACTTCAAAGGACAACAACAACAGTGAGCTGTGAAGATCTCATACTTAATACAGCGCACATTTGTGACTCCACTCTCCAAACTCAATACAACAAGCACAACGTGTATACCCCAAAATGGACGCGGACGTCTACGAAACTCACCGGCAAGTTTCACCAAGCCTTCGAGCAATGTTTTGCTTCCTCCTCGTCGCGCCAACGGAAGCCATACCATAATTCCAACACCCTCCTTAAAAAGGGGCAATTTGTGCAGAATTTTCGCAACCCCCCTGCCTACCCGGTGAAGTGGATGAACAAACGCGATCCCGTATTGCGATGGAAGTCTGAATGGGCATCAACACTCGCGCGCAGGTGACGCCCGAGCAGTGTTTACCCCTTCTTCTACACACCAAACTTACGGGCGATGAGTAAACCCTCGGAGCCCCGGAAGCTGCGCAGCGCCAACCACTCGGTCACTCACATCACCGTTGATCTCTCGCCGCGAAGCGTCGTCTCTCGCAGAAGTCACGATCAAACTGCTGATCAAGCTCTCCGCTCTTCGGAGCAGGTGTGTCACCCATCCATCGCAGCAAGCCATACTGCGACTGTGTGTGTGTGATTGAGAGAGTGCCCTTTGTTTGGTGGCGGCCAGTGATCCAGCAGCGGTCGCGGTGGAGGTGTTGGTGGGACAAGTGGGGGACACAAAACACCGTCGGACGGTTTATCCCGCGGCACAGACCGTGCGCTCCAGTCAGTAGTAATGATGTCGTCAGGCCGATCGTAGCTGGCACGGGTTTTATGTCGCGGTTTGCGTACGTTTTTGTTGGCGCGTTGCGAACCTCGAGTGGCATGCGTGAGTGTGGCTGGCAGGTGGAAGTAGGAAGTGGAGAAGACGGTGGCCACTTCACCCCACAGTCGCAGGCTGTTCAGTTTATTTGTTTATATCAATAACCGCGTGCTGGCGAGTTATTATTTGACTGGTTGAAACTGTACGCATTCGTGGCATTTAGAGTGTTCTATTGAGCACAATGTACGGGAGAGCTTATAATGGTATGCACAAGGATGTCATTAGGGCCTATACAAGATGACTCTTATGGTACATATAAACCTCGAAGGTCATAAACACGATAAAAAAGCTTTATGTTCCTCAAGGCCCTCAAATATGGCTAGCTTTGCGAATTCCTTTCCGTCCAGACGCAATGTCTTTAAAATGATTTAAATTTCAACTCCAATGTATCCGACCCAGCCCAGACACGTACGAAGACCCCGCTGTGCGGTCGATCTTCCACGAATTTGTACAAGCCACGAAATGGCATTCGGCCTATAAATTCGAGAGGAGGAAAAAAACGCGATTTCGATAAATTATTGCCTGCAGGTTTACCAAATTACCACCGCTCGTTCGTCCTTTTCGCAAACCCCCAAGATGCATCCATCAAAACCGGTTTATTACATTTTACTTGCACGCCGGACGCGCATCCTCCAACGGCAGGCGAAAATAATACCGTACCGTTTCACCAACAGGAACGATGATTCCGAAGTCCGGCGGAGACTACGCGTACATCGGCGAAGCGTTCGGGCCGCTGCCTGCCTTCCTGTACCTCTGGGTGGCCCTGCTGATTCTCGTCCCGGCCGGCAACGCGATCACCGCGATCACGTTCGCCCAGTATCTGCTGCAGCCGTTGTGGCCCACCTGCGAGCCACCGTACGAGTCGGTTCGGTTGCTGGCCGCCGTCATAACGTGTAAGTGCGGCTCAAAATTTCGTCCGTTACCATTGTGCTTCGAAACGCACGTTTCTCATCCTCCGTTTCGGTTTCGTGCAGGCCTGCTGACCGCGATCAACTGTCGCAACGTGAAATGGGTCGCGCGGGTGACGGAAACGTTCACCGGGATGAAGGTGTTGGCGCTGCTGGTCATCACCGGGGCCGGCGCGTGGCACCTGATGAGCGGCAACACGGAGCTGCTGGAGGCCCCGTTCGCCAACTCGAAGATCCAGCCGGGCTTCATTGCGGTCGCGTTCTACAATGGGCTGTTCTCGTACTCGGGCTGGAACTATCTCAACTTCGTCACGGAGGAGCTGAAGGATCCGTACCGGTAAGGGGACACGAGAGCGCTCACTTTGTATTTCGTGTTGGTGTTTATCTTGTTGTATTTGATTTTTGCAGAAATTTACCTCGTGCCATCTGCATCAGTATGCCCGTGGTAACCATCATCTACGTCGTTACGAACATTGCGTACTTCGCCGTACTTCCGCCAGACGAGATGCTTTCGTCTCAAGCTGTTGCGGTAAGTGTGTTGTGCACGCCAGGCTTTAGCTCTGTTCGGTCATAACTTGCCTACCCGTTTGCTTACTTACTAGGTGACATTCGCGGAGAAAATGCTCAGCTTTATGGCGTGGACGATGCCCCTGTTTGTGGCATGTTCCACCTTTGGATCGTTGAATGGTGCCATCTTCGCCTCATCGCGTCTGTTCTTCGTCGGGGCCCGTAATGGACACCTACCAGCAGCACTGTCGCTGATCAACATCAACTGCTTGACGCCGATTCCTTCACTACTCTTCTTGGTACTAAATTTATGATCTCTAAGAGCATTGCGTAATAGAGCTACTTAAGATTAACTTATTTACTAGTTAAAGATTAACTGTAGCAGTTAGCTCATTACGCAATGTTTACTATTACAGCTATGAACACAGTTTTCAATATTCCGTTTATGTAACTCTCTTGCAGTGTGCCCTCACGCTGTCGCTGCTGTTCATTCGTGACGTATTTGCGATCATCAACTACGTGAGCTACGTCGAGATCCTGTTCATATTTATATCCGTCGCCGGTCTACTTCGGTTACGACAAAAAGCACCCGACGCTCACAGGCCCATCAAGGTTCGTTGAACGCTACACGCGAAGCTAAACGATCGCACTCATTCACAAACCTTTCTTACCTTCCATTCGCCGCTAGGTCTCGCTGGTGGTTCCGGTCGTGTTTCTGCTGACGGCAGGCTTTCTGGTCATATTCTCCGTGTTCGAGTCCCCGATGGAGGTGGGCATCGGTACGCTGGTCATCCTGTTGGGCATCCCCGTCTACTACGTTACGATCGGGAAGCCGTGGCGCTGGCTGACGCACAAATCGCAAGTGTTCAACCGCTTCTGCTCCAAACTGTTCCTGTGCATGCCCAACAGCGAAAAGCTGGACTAGAAGGGTGAACCATGCGAAGCACAAACTGTCGACGGTGTGATGTGGGTTGCCCGGAACAACACCGGACCCGCGTCAACCGTTGCGTCGTATCTCGCTCAAATCATTCTCAACGAACTTTACGTGTGTCGATGCTTCACCGTTGCTCACATATCATAGTACATACAAACGCATGTGTATATAGACAATACTTCCTGCTTCCATTCGCGTCCCTGTCAGGACGCAGGACGACCAATTTTGCCTTCTCGAGTGTGCTCATGTTGTTGTTCTTTTTTTTCATCTGGCGCGTAATTTTCTGCTCTTCGAATCGGATCGATTGGCAGTAGGGCTGTATCGTAAATCGAATAAGTAATGGGGAAAGCACAAATGCCTAGTTAACAGTATGCGCTCTGCTCCGCTTGATGCCAGTACATTGCATAGCATCACAGTGCGCGTGTGAGTGTTTTTCTATACGATAGACGGCCTTTTCAATATTTAGCAAGTGTTTGTATCTGCATGTGGTGTTTTTTTATATTTACCATAGCTCAATATTCTACATTCAACTGGAAGGTACATCGGCTAGCGTAAGCGAAAGGTTTCAACCGACTGTACAGAGCGCGTATTATGAAATATGCGAAATGTGGTAGTAAAGTAATATTTATCTCAATGTATTGCCCCCCCTTACACGGTTTTAATCGTTTCAAAACATTCAGATTAGCCTGAAAACATGTTGCTCCATTGCGATAGGAACATGGCCATAACCATGTCTCATCAACGCTTCGGCGAGCTTTGCAAAAACCATATTCCATAGCTGGTGTTGGAAAAAGTGTAGGCGGACTACTCAACACATGGCATGTAACAGCATAACGAAGACTGTTATCGACTATACATTGAATTAAGAGATTTTATACAATATATTTCGATTTGTAAGCGGTTTGTAATTTACACTAATAAAACCATTGTTTGAATCGATCCTACCATCTGAAATTTTATTGCAATTATCACAAAAAATATCACTTTAAGCACGTATCGCGCCTATACTCTACTCCTTGATTTTATCGTATTCCACAGTAATATTGTCATGCCAACTTAAGCGACTCACAATTTTCCGTCGCTTCACGCGCCAGTCTCACAGGCTCACCCTTTCTCCGGGACACAAAGGCACACTTCTTTCTCCGGCGACCTTCACGTCCTCACCTTCCTCGCGGACACTTAGCGTCAGGTTTATCTTCCACCCGGACAGTAGTGTTACGTACGGTCCATCACAGCGTGGGCATTTGTTAAGACTGCACCCAGAATAGAGCCCGTCGGTGCAACAGTTGAGCTCCCATTTCAAGGAACCGGTGGTAATTTCACAGATCGGACAGTGTTCTTGTGCCGGTTCGATAATCCACGTGTGCTCGTACTGGACCCTTTTGGTGACGGTGTAGATTTTCTTCATTTCTGTTATGATTGGTTCACCATGGGAATACCTGAACGGCTGGATAACTTTCCGCAAGGAACGTTTTGCGACTGACGTTGGGTCAAACGTTGATAAGGTTGGTCTTGACTTCACGCGTACATGTGCATCACCGTGTGCGTCGTGCTGTATAAGTAGAAGCACTTTCTACCGAGGTGTTGCTAATCTTATCATGTAAATCCATTTTATCGCTAAAGTACGCAATCGAGAGCAGATTACGTTGGATTCTCGCATACAGTAGCAGTAGTTTAAGAATTTTCATTGTTTATGCAAGTTGTAACCACTGTAACGCCAAACAGCCACACTCTCAGTCTCCCCTCATTTGTAAGAATTGGGCGTGCAGTGCGCCATCCCCTGCTCCGGACACCTATGCCCATAATTAACTCAGCATCAATCCCCCGCCGGTGCGTGTGCGTGTGCAACACCGTCCAAGTTCAGATTTATGCACGGACCTTTCTGCCGCACCAGAGCCGCACCGTACGAATACTAATTGAATCCATCCGGCGGCGGGTAGATTGGTTGGTATTCCCGCCCACTGTTGGCGATTTTGATTATCAGCCGGAGCTGTGTGTGTGTGTACCCGCCAACAGTGAGGGGCCGAAACGGTGACGTCCCTTAGTGTCGCATAGTTTTTGGTTTCGAGTGCTACCAGAACACGCTGCGTCAAGGGGGTGCGACTAGCGCAGTAAGCGCTGGAGCAGATTACCATTAAAGATTAGACACTACCGCGACTTCTGGCGATCTTCAGATCTACGCGACAAAGTACGCTCTGAGGCGACAGCGTTTGGGTATCGTGTGTGGACATTGGATACATATTAATTTCCCTTTGTGTTACGACCACCGTATCTATCTGCGCGGGTCATCACCACGCACCGCATCGGCTGGTGCCTACGTCACATATGTTAGTCGACCGGCTCCAAGCGTCGGTGAAGAATTTATGAAATTGCATCAAATTGCCTTAATCGAATCATATCGCGTGTGGTGTAGCATGGGGTTGTAGCACGCCGCGGGAAAGGATTGCGCTGGATCGTGAACATGCGAAACCGCATAATCATCGCGTAGCATCACCAGAAATTGGCAATCTCTTCCAGATGGATTTCGCCTTCGGAACTAACGCTCAACCAGCCGACCTTCGACGCCATTTTCAGTGTCACGAGCACTCGCACACTGGTGACACTAAATTGAACCTCAAGCGGAGAGCTGGAACAGGCGTGAGAAATGAGAGTTCCACTGCGTACCGGTTCCTGAAACAGGTTGACGCTAAGTTGCCCTCAGGGCGCTGTTGGGAAAAACCTTGCGTTGCACTCCTTCGCGCGCCGAGATCTTAGTATACCGCGGTTAAGATACACCGTATGGCGAAATGCACCCAAACAAACCTTCACCCAACATCTGAACGAAAAGCCCCACCGGGGAAGGTTGCAGTGATAAGCTAGACATTCACCTCTCCGCTGTTAATGTCGCATACAGCAGGAAGGGGAAGCCATGGGAAGATCTGCTGAAGGAAGCTGTTGGAGAAGCTAATAACAATGCGAGAAAAGGTTAGAGAGAGCGGCGGGTATTTTTTTATTGAGGGTTTTTCTGTTGCTGTTCTGTTGGGTGTTGAGTAATGCGAGTCGCTGCTGACTCTGCCGCTTACATTGTGTAACTTTTTCTTGGGACATTTGTCGCACACGTCGCACCGTCACAGGTAGTTACTTCGGAAAACCGATGGCTTTTATTGCAATCACAAAGTAGCTCCATCATTCTAACTGATTAGTACAGAAAATCCATTTGGAAACAGTAGTTATTATGAGTTGTTTGGATCATCATGAGGTGTGAGTCTTGATGAAGACTTGATAAGAAATTTAAATTTAAATTTTACAACTCGGAGCCCCGGAAGCTGCGCAGCGCCAACCACACCGGGCGCATACTCGGTCAGGATGAACAAACGCGATCCCGTATTGCGATGGAAGTCTGAATGGGCATCAACACTCGCGCGCAGGTGACGCCCGAGCAGTGTTTACCCCTTCTTCTACACACCAAACTTACGGGCGATGAGTAAACCCTCGGAGCCCCGGAAGCTGCGCAGCGCCAACCACACCGGGCGCATACTCGGTCAGGATGAACAAACGCGATCCCGTATTGCGATGGAAGTCTGAATGGGCATCAACACTCGCGCGCAGGTGACGCCCGAGCAGTGTTTACCCCTTCTTCTACACACCAAACTTACGGGCGATGAGTAAACCCTCGGAGCCCCGGAAGCTGCGCAGCGCCAACCACACCGGGCGCATACTCGGTCAGGATGAACAAACGCGATCCCGTATTGCGATGGAAGTCTGAATGGGCATCAACACTCGCGCGCAGGTGACGCCCGAGCAGTGTTTACCCCTTCTTCTACACACCAAACTTACGGGCGATGAGTAAACCCTCGGAGCCCCGGAAGCTGCGCAGCGCCAACCACACCGGGCGCATACTCGGTCAGGATGAACAAACGCGATCCCGTATTGCGATGGAAGTCTGAATGGGCATCAACACTCGCGCGCAGGTGACGCCCGAGCAGTGTTTACCCCTTCTTCTACACACCAAACTTACGGGCGATGAGTAAACCCTCGGAGCCCCGGAAGCTGCGCAGCGCCAACCACACCGGGCGCATACTCGGTCAGGATGAACAAACGCGATCCCGTATTGCGATGGAAGTCTGAATGGGCATCAACACTCGCGCGCAGGTGACGCCCGAGCAGTGTTTACCCCTTCTTCTACACACCAAACTTACGGGCGATGAGTAAACCCTCGGAGCCCCGGAAGCTGCGCAGCGCCAACCACACCGGGCGCATACTCGGTCAGGATGAACAAACGCGATCCCGTATTGCGATGGAAGTCTGAATGGGCATCAACACTCGCGCGCAGGTGACGCCCGAGCAGTGTTTACCCCTTCTTCTACACACCAAACTTACGGGCGATGAGTAAACCCTCGGAGCCCCGGAAGCTGCGCAGCGCCAACCACACCGGGCGCATACTCGGTCAGGATGAACAAACGCGATCCCGTATTGCGATGGAAGTCTGAATGGGCATCAACACTCGCGCGCAGGTGACGCCCGAGCAGTGTTTACCCCTTCTTCTACACACCAAACTTACGGGCGATGAGTAAACCCTCGGAGCCCCGGAAGCTGCGCAGCGCCAACCACACCGGGCGCATACTCGGTCAGGATGAACAAACGCGATCCCGTATTGCGATGGAAGTCTGAATGGGCATCAACACTCGCGCGCAGGTGACGCCCGAGCAGTGTTTACCCCTTCTTCTACACACCAAACTTACGGGCGATGAGTAAACCCTCGGAGCCCCGGAAGCTGCGCAGCGCCAACCACTCGGTCACTCACATCACCGTTGATCTCTCGCCGCGAAGCGTCGTCTCTCGCAGAAGTCACGATCAAACTGCTGATCAAGCTCTCCGCTCTTCGGAGCAGGTGTGTCACCCATCCATCGCAGCAAGCCATACTGCGACTGTGTGTGTGTGATTGAGAGAGTGCCCTTTGTTTGGTGGCGGCCAGTGATCCAGCAGCGGTCGCGGTGGAGGTGTTGGTGGGACAAGTGGGGGACACAAAACACCGTCGGACGGTTTATCCCGCGGCACAGACCGTGCGCTCCAGTCAGTAGTAATGATGTCGTCAGGCCGATCGTAGCTGGCACGGGTTTTATGTCGCGGTTTGCGTACGTTTTTGTTGGCGCGTTGCGAACCTCGAGTGGCATGCGTGAGTGTGGCTGGCAGGTGGAAGTAGGAAGTGGAGACGACGGTGGCCACTTCACCCCACAGTCGCAGGCTGTTCAGTTTATTTGTTTATATCAATAACCGCGTGCTGGCGAGCGACAAAAAGGAAAAGAATTGTGTGTACTAACTTCACGCTTTATGGAGCAGCGTCCCGCTGCCGGAAGTACAGAGTCGTGCCACGCGTAACGTGCAGCAAAGCCAAAAATTGTCCACCCCGTGACATCGAAACGCACGCGGTGCTTTTTTTCGGAGGCATAGTAAGCAAACCGAACTGGCAAAAGCACCACAGACGCGCTGTACGCGTGCTAGGTTGCAGAAAGTGAAGGCCAGAACCCGACAAACATTCGAATAAACATCCAAAACGATATGCCACCCCGTGAATGTGTTATAGACTGAGTGAGTGAGAGAAGAACTCTGGGCGTTCAGAAGAGTGCCGAAAGCGAGCGAACGGTGTGCAACAGGTTGCAGCGCGAACAGAAACTTAACGTCTGTGCGGGGCAAACCACAAAAACTATCGTCTGTACCGAAGGCATGGCGTCGTTGCAGAAATTCTTACGTCCCAGGCGCAGCCTGCACGGGCTTGCGGTGTTGGCCGTCGTGTTGGCGGGTCTCGTCGGCAGCAGCCAGACGGTGGACGACACGGTGGTGGAGTCGCCGACACCACCGCCGCTGGTGCCCCCGTCGGCCGACAACGAAAACAAGTTTCTGAAATATCTGTTCAACAAGTACGGCAGCAAGGGAGTGATCTCGTTCGAGGTGAGTGATGGAGAGCGAAGCCATTTTCGAAAGGTCTCCCCGAGACTGCCCTTGATGGGAAGGGTGTAATTAGGGTGTCTTGGCGTTGGCAACATTCGCAGAGTTCGCGCCATCGAATTCGCGTCCGCACGCACGGGCTTGTCCGTTGTTGCATCTGGAACCATAGCAACGCCACTGTAATCTTCAATCCCATCGTCTCCCATGCAGGGTTTGGAGCATCTGATGCACAGTCTCGGGCTCGGTGGGCTGGATTTCACCGGTTCGCACACGCTCAGGGAGCACCGCCCGGACGGGTACGACTTCGGCGACTACGACGTGTACGACGGCGTGACACGGCACGACCATCGCCACGGCGACGACTCGACGGCGGAACCGCCGGTGATAACGTTCGCCACCGCACCGGTGGTGACCTCCGGCGATCGTCGACACCGTCCGGCGCAGCATCCCGTGGAGCATAACCACGGTAGCCACGAGCACGTGGAGGATGAGGAGGAGGAGGTCGACGAACACGGCAAACACAGCAGCACCGTCCACGGGCTTGCGGTGTTGGCCGTCGTGTTGGTGGGTCTCGTCGGCGGCAGCCAGACGGTGGACGACACGGTGGTGGAGTCGCCGACACCACCGCCGCTGGTGCCCCCGTCGGCCGACAACGAAAACAAGTTTCTGAAATATCTGTTCAACAAGTACGGCAGCAAGGGAGTGATCTCGTTCGAGGTGAGTGATGGAGAGCGAAACCATTTTCGAAAGGTCTCCCCGAGACTGCCCTTGATGGGAAGGGTGTAATTAGGGTGTCTTGGCGTTGGCAACATTCGCAGAGTTCGCGCCATCGAATTCGCGTCCGCACGCACGGGCTTGTCCGTTGTTGCATCTGGAACCATAGCAACGCCACTGTAATCTTCAATCCCATCGTCTCCCATGCAGGGTTTGGAGCATCTGATGCACAGTCTCGGGCTCGGTGGGCTGGATTTCACCGGTTCGCACACGCTCAGGGAGCACCGCCCGGACGGGTACGACTTCGGCGACTACGACGTGTACGACGGCGTGACACGGCACGACCATCGCCACGGCGACGACTCGACGGCGGAACCGCCGGTGATAACGTTCGCCACCGCACCGGTGGTGACCTCCGGCGATCGTCGACACCGTCCGGCGCAGCATCCCGTGGAGCATAACCACGGTAGCCACGAGCACGTGGAGGATGAGGAGGAGGAGGTCGACGAACACGGCAAACACAGCAGCACCGTCACGACACCCTCCCTGGTAAACACTGTGCCGGAGACAAACAACGGTACGACCGTCCCGGTGGTACGCTCGGTCACCACCACCGTGCAGGACCGCGCGGCCACCCAAGGCGAGGACGATCACGTGTGGCAGGAAATTATCTTCAAAGACATGCACGATCCCCGGCACCGGCATCCGCGGAACAAGAGTAAGTCGTAGCAGGGGGGGGAGCTGCTCCAGAATGATATGAACCTGAGTTGATTGGGGCTGGATTAGCGCGTGAAGGCGAGAGCAGTCTGCTCTAGTCGTGGCGGTACGCCTGGCAATCCCGGATCTTCCTACGGACACCTCGATGAGCGCTCCATAATTAGGTCAATCCTCGGGGCTTGTTATACTAGGCGGGACCAAGTATCTCCTCGGCACGTTGTCAATTGACGCTGCATGCCATTAGGCTGCCACCTACGCGGCGCTGTCGATGTGGCCGACAAGATCTTGCGCTAATCTGTCAAATATGCGCTCGGTACGTGAATACACACTCACACACTGCCCTAGCCCAGCTTGCCAGCGATAAGAGACCTGTCCGGTACCGTGAGTGATCCAGCTGTCGAGACGTGAGTTGTTTTTATTAACCCACAAACAGAACGGCTGCCAAGATCGAGCTGCTGTTGTGTGTGCACGGTTGATTAGCAGATTTATTTCGGGTGATAGACGCCGGAGGTAGACATGTGGATGCGATGGATATCTTAATTATGATCATTAATGTCATTGTTGTTATCGCTCGCGTTCGCATTTAGAATGTCGCCTGCGTAAAGTCGAGGGCGCGATAGAAGCGACGCTTGCGCCAAACATTGGGGATGACAAAGTAATGCACTCCCCCAGGAGCCAGATGTGCGTGCATGCAGAGAAGTTCAGTGAACGGATCCGATCGGATCGGTTTTCGGTGTCTCCCGGTCTCTGGTCGATGCTGAATTTGTGTGCACGACGCTTTCTTTTCTGGCTTTCTCTTTCTGTTCAAATTTCGTTTGCGGCTGGCCGCTCGATGCTGCTGTTCGGGCATGCAGTTCCCAGTGAGATATATGCATGTGTCACGGAAAATACCTCACCAGATCTCGGGCGTCTCCCCGCTCCCAAAAAGGGGATTGTCCATTGGCGGTTGGAGTAAGGAAAAGCGAAGAAAACATAATTCCTCCATTCGCATTCTGGAGGCGAGTTCTAGGATGTTCGCATTCCTGATCGTTTCTGCGCAAGAATGCCGCTTATTGCCCATGCAAAACACACGCCCGCGTGTCCGCAGAAAGCCGGCATTCTATCCATCGTTTGGGGGCTTGAAGGGTCCACCACGATCAGTATGCGCCGCACACGTCCATCAAGCCCACCGGGTCCGCAAGGGATGCACACTGCGAGAGCTAATTGAAATGGGGATTTTGGAGTGATCTTGCCTCGATAATTAGCATTATGCAAATAGCGCTGAAAGTAGCCGGTGAATCCGTCCGAACACACACAACCCTATAGAGGCGTTTAAGTCACCCGATGCGTTGGCGCTTTTATGCCCCACCCTGGGTCGTGTTTTAACGACAACCTAAAGTAAAGGCAAACGTGAAGCAGTAAAAACGTGCGGTAAAGATAACGTTCTCCCCGTTGCCCGGTTGCCAGGCCGGCACGGATCATCCGCGGCATCCATCAATCTGCGCGCACTGCGAGAGGAAGACGTATAATCAGCCGGCGTCCACCTCCACCGTACAAAATGTGGCGCGGTTTTCCAACAAACCGGTTTAGTGACTTCAGCCGTAGCCCCGCCGGTGGTAAAACCGTTTGAATCCGCTCGAAAGGGCACGATTGCACACGGCGTAAACAGAGACGTGGAAGCGTGGGGAGCAAAACCCCTCCATCATCATCAGCAGCAGCAGCAGCAGCATCGGCCGTCATTATTTCCTCATTTCGCATTTGCAAACACAAGGGTGCCGTGGAAGAAAGAGATGCTGTCCCGTGGAGGCTTCACAGTCAACAACAATGACGAAACTCTGAGCCAGTAAGAATGGCTCAATCTTCCGCTTTCTTGGCGCCTTGAGGAAACGGTCGTCCGGTGTTGTTTTTACGTTGTTTTGGGGCTCTTCCAGGAAGAGAACATAACCGGCGGAATGGGCTGTCTCGGTTGCTTCGGCCGGCAACAGGTTGGTGGGGTTTTGAAAAACAAAAATTTGTTATGCAAACGAAGAGCCTAACGGATGGGACCGCTTGCAACAGCCAAGCCGGAACGGTGTGCTCTTGTGTTTTTTTTTCTTTCTGCAACATCCGTCGCTTTCGTTAGCTGCGACATTTCAATTATTGCATAGGGTTGCGAGAGGAGCCATACACAAGATTTATACTCATGATATAAATTTTGATTGCTGACGGTCGCGCTCACCGCAGTAGTGTGTTTAAATATGTTATTTTTCTAGATGCTTCTGAGAAAAAGCGATAACAGAGATAAAGCCCAGCCAGATCTGCTACAAAATCGCCCTCGGGACAATGTTTAGCCGTTATCTCTGCCAACTTTAAGGCAATTTGTGTGTCCTTTCCATGTTCTGAGAATCTGAATAAAATTTAGAACAAAAACAAATATGTTGACGTTGTTGACAATGTGGCAATGTGGACATAGTGGACAATTTCGTTATCGTTTTCTCTGGTATTTCGTATTCTCCAGATGTGCCGTACTGTTTATCGCCGATGTCCATCGTCCATCTGGTGATGGAGGAGCCACTGCTTGCCAAACACCACAGCTACCGCAAGGCACGATCCCTGCCGCACAACCACGCACACGGACTCGCGCACGACGATGACTTCGATCCGGAGGCACGCATCGAAATCACACCGTCCGAGTTCAAGGATCTATGCCCGGCGTTCCTGGTGCAGCTGGACCAGCGTGCCTGCTCGCAGAAGCTAGAGAAGGAGAGCAATCCGCACCGGGAGAAGAAAGCCTTCTCGCAAGGTACTTAGGAACGAAGCGTTCTTTGGGTCGGAACTCCCGCAATACTCACGGTGGGAGCGGAGCTTAATAGTAGGTTCTTTTTTCTCTCTCTCTTTCACCCTTCCCAGCCTGGATCTACGCCACCGCCTGTGTTCTGATCATCTCGCTGTGTGGGCTGGTCGGGGTGGCGATGGTACCGCTGGCCAAGTCCATCGCGTATGATGATATATTGCGTTTTCTGATCGCGCTCGGCGTTGGGACGCTCTGCGGGGATGCACTGATGCATCTGCTGCCGCATGCGCTGCTGCCCCACGATGATCACGGTGACGGTGACCATCACCACGAGCATGAGGCGGAGCACGGGCACGATCATTCGGCGGAAACGCGCGCCATGTGGTTGTGTCTGTGTGCATTCGGTACCGCGTTCTTCATGTACAGTCTGGAGATGATTTTGCCCCTGTTTCGGGAGGGTGACGGACATCATCATGGCCACTCGCATGGACACGCGCCGAGCTCGAATCGGGTGGAGCCGCGAACAACGCAGCAGCCACATGGAAATCAGCCGAGCGCAGGTACCAATCACCATCACACCCATCGCCACCATCACAGGGGCGATGATATCGAGCTGGATCTGGCGGATGGTGTGAAGGATAAGGAGGCGAAAACCATGCTGCAGAAGAAGAGCCCGCGCAAACCGATGGCAGCGGTCGCGTTCATGGTCATCCTGGGCGATGGGCTGCACAACATCACGGACGGTTTGGCGATCGGTGCTGCCTTCGCGGTCGACCCGGTGACGGGGCTGGCCACCTCGTTCGCCATCCTCTGCCACGAGCTGCCCCACGAGCTGGGAGACTTTGCGCTGCTGCTGCAAACCGGCGTCAGTATTAGGAGGGCTATATTCCTCAACATAGTGTCGTCGATTCTTAGCTTCGTTGGTGAGTTTCTCGGTTGATGGGTGGCTTTGGGCGTTTACTGAGCAATGGTCTACCACTCCGCAACAGGCATGGCGATCGGGCTGCTGCTGACGGGCCTCCACGAGTCGGTCGTCAGCTGGATCTATGCGGGAACGGCTGGCACATTCCTGTACATTGCGCTGTCCGACCTGGTGCCGGAGATGCGCAACGATGTGGCTAAGAGCGACCAGAAGCTGAAGGTTATCCTGATACAGCTGACGGGCCTAGCGCTGGGAGCGATCATCATGCTGTTGATTGCGCTGAACGAGGAAGATCTGCAGCTGTTGTTCGGTTAGAATCGCAGTAGTGTAAAGTTCGTTTATTCTGTTGTAAATAATATTAGGAATTTACAATGTATATTTTTTAAAAGTGAATGAGTACGTATCAAATGTTAATTTCAATAGAAAGAAAAAATCAGAATGAAGTCATTTGCGGCATAATGATTTCGTTATTTTAAATGTGCCTAAGCACGTGGTTCCGTGGTGAATATAGCGCCATGGTAACGCCTCGTGTAGAGAGTGTCTGTTTTCGCTGTATTTGCTTGAATAAAAGTTGTGCTGCGTTTCTCAGGTTAAATTCATTTCAGCGATAGCCTTTTAATTAATCACGAGAGAAAATGAGCTGGTTGAGATAATTTCATCAGAGATATTTTGAATCGTTCGGCAGTTGTAACGATTTCGTAACGCTTTCAGGCCGCAATTCTCGCATGTTCAGTAGTGAGAACAAATGATGCCAAAGTGACCGTGCAAATAGACGTAGCGCGAAATTTCTCGCTATCATTCGATGAATTTCGATGTAAAGTACATACATAAAAAACAGCTCTCGTTGTCATCGCAAACCTAGAAATAGCTCAATTTCTATGTGTTGCTCAAGCTGTCTTTCGTCTCCAAATGCAAACAAAACATTGTGGTGAAGACATTTTACACAATTTTAGTTGTTGTGAATTTACAAAATATTGAATATATTAATAGGCTTAATTTATTTTAGGGTTCAGCATAAAAAAAAAATGCAAAAATAGAAAAATCTCGCGAGAAAAGTAGCTCTGTTTGTTAAATTGAGCTACTGTTGGGAAATTTCTCGCGAGAAATGTCGCGCTACGTCTATTCGCACTTTAAGGCTGATCTTTTCAAGATCCCAACAAGAAACGGTTGGGTTTAAACATCTATCAACCATACCTTCTCGAGGATAGAGTAGTCAAGTATGTACGATAAACACGCCGAAACACACGCGATACTTCAAAATGCCAAAACAAAAAGAAAACAAAAACAACAACAAACAAACAGGACAGTGATAATAGTATGTAAACCTTGATTTTGTGTGGTTAAACTAGATAAAGAACAGTTAACTAAAACAATCGGGACATATGGCCTTAGCTGCCGGTCTCTAATTTCTTGGCTCTATCTTATGGATTACCTGGTGAAGGCCCAGGAAGCAGGATTCGCTAGATCGACCTAAGCATAGCCACACAGACGAAGAAGAAGAAGAAGTTGCTCTCCGTAACTGATTTTAAAAGATTTTTAATACCCCAATAATGTTGGACAAAGTGAAACACATAATTCTGGTACTTTCCGGTAAGGGAGGCGTTGGAAAATCAACAGTCAGTACACAGCTCGCCCTAGCACTGGCTGAAGCAGATCACAAGGTACGTGGGCTAGGTGCTCTTATCAGTGAACTAAGAAACTAGACCGATTTCATCAGATCTAACGAGGCGATTGTTTCCTTCCACCAAAGGTTGGCCTGCTGGACATCGATCTGTGTGGACCGTCGGTTCCGTTCCTGTTGGGGCTCGAGGAGCAGGATGTGCACCAGTGCGACGAGGGCTGGGTGCCGGTGTACACGAGTGCCGAGAAAAAGCTGGCCGTCATGTCGATCGGGTTCCTGCTCAAGAATCGCTCCGACGCCATTATCTGGCGCGGGCCAAAGAAGACGGCGATGATTAAGCAGTTTCTGGAGGATGTAAACTGGGACGAGCTGGACTATCTGATCATCGATACACCGCCCGGCACCTCGGACGAGCACATCACCGTGATGGAGTGCCTGAAGACGGTCAACACGGACGGAGCGATTATCGTGACGACCCCGCAGGAGATGGCCCTGGAAGACGTCCGGAAGGAGGTTACGTTCTGCAAGAAGACGGGCATCAATATTCTGGGAATCGTCGAGAACATGAGCGGTTTCGTGTGTCCCAACTGTTCGGAGTGTACGAACATTTTCTCGTCCGGCGGTGGTCAGTCCCTGGCGGAACTGGCCCAGGTGCCCCACCTCGGGACGCTGCCAATTGATCCGCGCGTAGGAGAGCTTGCCGGAACGGGCAAGGCGTGCGTTACGGAGCTACCGAGCTGCACCACAACCGAGGTGCTGCAAAAAATCGTACAAACAATAACGGTCGGGGGATAATAAAAAAGGGATTTTTTGTTATATGAAAATATGCTTTTTATTGACCGGTTCATTCCTCTCAGATGTGATCGCGCACCGTCACCTTGTGGTAGTAGTGCGGCGCTATTTCCGTCAGCCAGTGCTGCTGGATCACGGTAAGATCCTTCATGAACAGTTTCGTCGTGTGTATCAGCTCACAGAACACAACCCACTGCGGTTGCCGTTCCGTGTACAGAGCGGACAGCGGATGGATGCTCAGCTCGGTGTTGCCCCGAACCGTACGATACACGCCCGAATGGTGCAGATAGGCGGCGTAGGGGAAAAACCCGGCCACCACGCAGCGACTGATCGTTTCCACGTTCCCTTGGCACGAACGGAGCGGAATGTTCAGCTCCCGCTCGAGCATGCCCGCCAGCTGGCTCTTGATCTCGTGCGCCCGCTTCAGATTGCGATAGATGAGAAAGTTACGGCCGCAGAACTCCTTTGTCCGGCCGGCCTCCACAAACGCGCAGTACACGTTCAGCAGCGTGATCAGATCCCCCTCGGCGACCTCAAAGTTGCGCTTGGCAATGCGTCCCCTTATGGCCGCCTGCCCACCGGCCGGCTTCGAAAAGACGGACTGCACCTGCAGCATGGCGATGATGATGAGAATCTCCTCCGAGCAGCCCATCTCACCGGCACTGTACAGCATCTTCGCCATCATCGGTGGGATGGACATTTCCGCGAGGAAGTAGCCGACGGGCGATGTAAGGGAACCGTCCACGTCGAGCGCATCGAGTGCGTACAGCGTTTCCAGGCAGGCGAGCAGATTCTTTGCCGGCGGCGCCGAAGGAAACGTAAACCGGAGGATGTTGTCGATACCGAGTGCCTTCAGGAAGAGTACGGTACTGCAGAGATCCGAACGACGCATTTCGGGCGGTGTGTGTTCGGGGAGTTTCTCCCAGGCGGACTCGGTATAGAGCCGATAGACTTTCCCACTACGGATCCGTCCAGCCCGGCCGGCACGCTGTTCGGCGGCTGCCTTGCTGACCGGCACCACCACCAGACTGTCTGTTGTGCTGTCTGCCGAGTACCATTTGAGCTTCACGAAACCACAATCAATCACTAGAGAGAGTAAGAGTAAGAGTTTACATGAGAACTTCATCCAGAAACGTTGAAAAACGATCGCAACTTACCGTAAACAATACCGGGAATAGTGACGGACGTTTCCGCGATGTTCGTAGCCAACACAACCTTCCGGACACCCTTCGGCGCCGTGAAGAACACCTTCAGCTGATCCGAGTTGGGCAGCGTGCCGTACATCGGCAGAATTTGCATGTCCTCCTTTCCACCCATTGCCTGATGCTCCTTCAACAAATCCACCGCACGGAGGACCTCTTCCTGCCCCGTCAGAAACGCCAGCACGTCTCCCTTCGGCTCGGTGCGATGAATTTTCATGACCGTGTTGACCGTTTCCTTCACGTAGTCCGGGCACGGTTCCTCCAGGTAGAAGATTTCCTGCGGATACATCCGGCCCTCCACCGTGAGGATGACGGCCGTATCTTTGCCTCCCTTCGGCTTCAGGTTGAAGAAATCGCGGAACAGCTCCGCATCGACGGTCGCCGACGAAACGATGATCTTCAGGTTCGTTCGCTTGCGGGCAATTTTTTTCAGCAGCCCGAGTGCGGTATCGGTCAGCGTGCTGCGCTCGTGCGCCTCGTCCACCATGATGACGGCGTACTGCGTGAGCAGCGGGTCGGCCAGCATCTCCCGCAGCAGGATGCCCTCGGTCATGTACTTGATCTTCGTCTGCTGCGGATCACACTTGGAGATGAACCGGATCGACACACCGACCGTTTCGCCGGCCAGTTCACCCCGCTCGGTGGCAACGCGATCGGCGAGCGTGATGGCCGATATCCGGCGGGGCTCGGTGATGCCGATCAACCCTTTCGTGTGCCATCCGAATTCGTACAGGTACTAGAGGAGATAGAGAGAGATGTTGGTAAAGTTGTAAACATGATCATATTATAGAATGCCTTTGCCGCGAAACGTAAACTTCAGCCAATCGAGGAACCCATACTATCCTCATGCGATCTGATCTAATTCGACTCTATTCCTGATCCCGGTTACTTGCCATTCCACATTGGAGGGAAAAAAAGGATTGTCTTCCTGTTGTACAATCGTTTTGCTAGGCTGTAAAGAAAGTGAAAGGTAAATTCCTACCTTTAACTGACGGTATGTTAGATAGATGGTCTAATTGTAGTTACGGCATTGGAATACGGCAAACTTAGTGGAGATCTCCGATTAACATTCCGATCAACACTGGACTGGCTTCCATTTTCTGTTTTCGAAAGAAAAGGTTCTAAATTTATAAGTGGTACTCTTATTCCTACTGACACATGCTAATAGCTTTCGTGTGGGTGACTTTCAGAACCAAAACATCACCTTAATTAGGTCAAAAGGCAAGATAGTCTAAAGATAGCTGATGAAACTATTCTATTCAGCTT
>KZ072130.1:75241-91343 GCA_002091845.1 Anopheles cracens
TAGGGTCAGTAATAGACTTTTCATGACGTTGACAAAGCAATTACGATTCTATTGATACACCCTGCTAGGTAGTAAAGACTGCAGTTCCCCAGGCAAATTCCTTCAAACGATAAGAACTGAATAAATCTTTTGAACACCCACAAATAGTTGTACCATTCTTTAGATCTTTATTTTTCTGCGTTTTTTCGTCTTCTTGCAATCCGATGTCGAATAATATTTACGTCACACGAGCCATACTGATACCACGGTATACCAACCGGAGTCGTATAAATAAATCATCTTTTCCTTCCCCGTGGCAAGAGAGAACGAATACGGAAACAAACCGAATGACAAAATCTCACTCCAGTTTTCTTGTGTATGTTAATCGTACCTAATGTGTTAAGATTTCTGTCCGTCTGTCGGATTAGTTGCCCGTATCGAAAAGGAAAGGTGTAAGGTGTGGGTAAAACTCGCTTGCCGGGGTAGTTTTTTGATTAGTACACAGCACTGACACAACGCTTTACATGTGTGTTTTCTATACTCCATTGATCGCCTAATAACCTGCGGCGCCTGTATGCGGGTGCACGAAGTAAGTAAAAGCACATTACTATTTACCACGCGTCGCACACATACACACATCACACTCACACCATTTACATACGAGGGGGGTGTTATTGTACTAAAAAACGAATACTCAGTAATAATAACCTCATCCATCTTTGTTTTTGTTGTTGTGTATGTTTCTTCAAATAAACAGACAATAGAGTACACAAAACTCCTCCGAACTTTCGCGCTCCGGGAAGGAGTGATAGGAAAGCACTAATCACTTCACAACATAGCAATAGACACGGTTTTGCGTTTTAATATAGACTCTCTGCCTCTGGCGGACAGGCAACACTGTACACTGAAGTAGAAACATGTTCATGGTAGTAAAATACGGTTTAACAAACTAGACTATATGTATAAAGGGATCGTAATGATAATGAAGGCTGCTGATTTTTCACACTTTCTTTTCTAGAGTTATGTTTCACACTACCCGGTGTCACAGTGACAACAGTTGTTTATACTCCGCGTGTTCTTCTCTAACCTAACGACGCTCATCTGATTCTAAATCCCACACGATGCACACTGGAGCTTATATATCCCTAAACCACTACACAACATACATAATAGATATACAACGATCTCATATAAACAACTACCCTCTCTCGCACTCACTGTTCTCCTATCTCATCTGCTGATTGTGGAACTCTCTTCCTCACTTTCTGATGCTCGAGTAGTTCCCGGACTCTAAGGCTTAGTGGGTGCGGTAGTGGGTGCGTCCGGTTTACAACCGACCCGCATGTCCTGTACACCGTACATAGAAGGAAACGCTCCGGATGCTGGCTGGCCGGCGGGACGGACACGGATGCGTAAGCGTTCATCGGTGCAATCACAACGAGGTATCGTTCACCGTGAGCGATTTGTAGATGAAGGTCTGCACGCCGAGCAGATGCATCTCGGCGACGCTGATGATGACCAGCAGCGACACGTACCCGGCGTACTGGATCATCCGCAGGTACTCCCACAGCTTATCACAGAAGATGCTCAGCAGCAGGAAGTGGAGCAGCGCGTGCACGTTGAAGATCCGCCACAGCCAGGCGATGCAGAAGAACCCGGTCGACCGGAACACCGACTCCTGGTGCAGATACTGCGCCGGCGTGACGTTCTCCCGCTCCAGCATGTCCTGGTAGATCGCGATGTACCGATTCCAGCCGGTCGAGCTGAGCACCAGCATGCCGGTGTAGCACAGCACCTTCCGCGCGACCTTCTTCGTCGTCACCTTCACCTTGTAGATGACGCCCGACTCGGAGCTCTTCGACTCCGCCACCGGGATGATCGACTGCAGCTGCGTGTAGCCGCGCCGCGGTGGATTGTTCTTCAGAAACACGAACACACCGATCATGAGCGCGATGCAGCCGAGCCCGTCGCAGATGCCGTCGATGTAGTAGCCGGCCGACCCGATGTCGGACCGCTCGCCCCGGATGTGTTTCTTCGCCCGCGCCACATGCCCGTCCAGGTCGTCCAGGAAGGTGCGGAACTGGAACAGCACCACCCCGATCCGCCGGTAGCCGAGCGAGTCGGACGCAATCATGCGGCCGGCCGCGATCGCGACGAACACGTGGAAAAACGAGATCATGTTCGGCGTCACCAGGTCGCCCTGGGAGAAGCCGGCCACATTGTCCACGATCGTGGCGATCGGTGCGAACAGGTAGTGGTTCGTGTGGTCCAGCATCATCGCCTTCACGGTGACGTCACAGAGCGGGTTCAGATCGCAGTTGACCCACGCCACGTCCTCGTAGCGCACGATGTGCCGACTGCTGAGCTGCTGCTGATGGTGCGGCACGGACGAGGACGGTACGAGCAGGGGCGACGTGACCGTGCTGGCGTGACTACCACCCGGCACCGGCTTCACCAGCGTGCTGTTGGCGGCCATCAGAAACGGGTCGGTATCGCGTATCGGATAGTCCTGGATGCGGATGTACAGATTCACGTCCATCCAGGCGAAGAACGCGATCAGCAGAAACAGCAGCGACAGCAGGATCTTGCTGATCTGCGAGCTCGGCCCAACCATGATTGTGCAATACTGGCGTATCTCGCTTACAGAGTAATTTTGGGATATATTTTGTATCTAACTCCTGCAACGTCGTTTATAACATCTATTCACTAGCCGCTCTACACCGCGATCGACAGCGAAACGCTAACTACAACGCCGTGTCCGCCACAACACCAAAACCCGCACAAGCCGGGAAACACAGGTCCGCGGCGTTCGGGGTAGGAAACGCTACTAAAACTACTCGCTCCGTGTTCGTTCGTTCGTTCGTTCAGTACGCGCGCGCTTGGCGTTCTTACTGGGACACCCACTTCGCTCCCGTTCGTCCGTCCGCGTTTAACGTGCGTGCGTGAGTGTGTGGGGCTGTCAAAGGATTGTGCCTTTCGACCAGTTCTCTACACCACGGCGACGAACTGAAACGAGAACAGAGAAAGGGAATATATGAAACAAACAAAACAGAACAACACGAGAGCACGGGATATCCTTCCGGTGCAGGGAGTTGGCGCTGCGGAAAGGGGGAACAGGAATGAATGCAAACGAGGGGCGTCGGGTTCGGGTCTCGGGACTGGTGGATGTGGGAGGGCTCGTATGCCGTGATTCGTGCTGCTTGGCGGATGTACTGTGAAGGACAGGAGGAGATTCGTTGTACGAGCGGATACGGTGTTGAGCAGACAGGCGCGCATTCCTCCGACAAATCAATCTGCTAAAGTCATTGATAATGCATCTAGGCGTTTCAGTGGCTGGGGCAGTTACAGCGCAAAGCGACAAGAGTGATAGCACGGTAAGAATATGTGTTTTGTTAGGTACACTTAATGATGTTACATTTTACACTGTGAGCATTACGCCTCACCAGGAAGCTGTTGAAGTTTGGATGAGAACTGAGTGCTTCAATGCAGAACATTTGTATACAAAAATTAAATCATCAGGCTGAGCAATACCAAAGTGTTATTATCGGAAGCTTAACCTGGTGTGTCAAACGGTGTCGGAGTCGAAACCACTAAAGCCAAGCAGTTTTACAAGAAAAGCAAAATATTATAATATAAAATACAGGACAGGTCACAGGCTTAGGAACTTTATAGGGAATACCCTTCAAAATCAATCAAATCAATCTCTAAAAGTAAAATCAATCTCTACAGTCTAGGCAATTGTGATTTCCAATCTGCACATTTGATTGTTTTCGTTCAAATTTTGTATATACCATACTTTTGTTCTTCAATATTCTTGATCCGGTTTCGTATATACGATAATCTGAAATTAAAAGAATTTTACAAGTACAAATCAGGGGCTTAAAACAAACACAAATTAGTGGCTTAACGTATTTGTACGTTTAAGTGGCTATGTAATCGCTTCATCTTCTTGAAAACGATCCAATTTCCAAGACATCCGATGAAAACGGAAGACTTACTCTCGAACTTTTATTTGTATGATGTTTGATGTATTCCACGTACCATCTACTATGTGACATTGTTGAGTCTCATGAGTCAAACAGTTTGATTTAAGGATATTCAATCTAACGTTCCCGGTCCTTCAGAAGTCCATCGGAACTATCGCAAGAGCCGCATTTGACGCGTCTTAGTTATGGTTCTACCAATCCTTCAAAGCGCACCTAGCCATACTATACGTCTATTTGCATGAAAACAAAATGCTTTCCAAATCTATAATTCACCGCTACAATTACAATGCACATGCACAGTGAGCGGCGGTCACAGACAGCCACATTAGTTGGGGTGGAGTAGGACTTCGCACCATTTGAAACCGAAAGTCACGAACGTTGGAAATGCAATTTCCATAAGTGAGACATTGGTACCGGGACGGCCAGAACCACAGCCGGGGGCGGTGGACGGCGTCATTTCGTGTTGGGGAGCAGTGTTCTTTCCCAGCCTACCGAAGCCGTCCTTGAGCGCCGATCGTATCGCGATGCATATTCGAATACCGCGCGCGAATGGAAGGAAAATCGGTGACACAGTCGAACGTGCCCCTTGCCCTGTGCTTTTCGCTCCGGTGGGAAATGTCACATTATCAAGGTAATATCACTAAAGTACCAGCGTTCTCCCGGTCGGTTCCCCCGCCCCTTCGGCAAAGGGAAATCCTTTTCCATCGGATTTTTTGTAGCCGAGCGTGCATACAATGAGGGAAAAGGCGGTCTGTGCTCTGCTGACAGCACAACATTTCTGCTTTCTGTGACCCTGTACCATTCCGATTCCGTCGTTTCCATCCTGTGGGACTGTGGACGGTTTGAATAATGTAAAGTGAATGAGGAGAGCGAGAAACGAGTATCGTCCCCCGTCTGGAAAGCACTATTTCCGACAACTAAGTAAACCGGAACACACAAATTGGAGCGGGGAGCAGCAGACGCATTTGTGGATGGTCGTTAAATGGCAAAACTTGAAATATGGAAATCAAGAGCAGGATAGTTTTAGTAAATTTCCACTTATTACTTAATCTAGAATGAACACCGATGATAGAAATCAAGCAAAAAGGCTGCAAAAAATGTATGTTTTTGTAACATCAACCAGCTTTTAAACTCATTAGCGCTCCACATTGCCACAAAACCTACCGTCTAGCTGGGCATCACACAAAGAATCGCGATAAAAAGCACTTTCACTGATAGTTCGATAGCGGTCGTGTGCGCAAACAAGCGTATCGGGCGGTCAGGAATTTGCGATCTTACTCGCATTGCTATCAGCGTTCGTTCGAAGACTACGCCGTGTTTTTGCCCCGTTCGCAGAAGCGTCCGCCCGTGCATGAACGAAGCGAACGAACGGAGAGTTATCACCGTCTTGAACATCACTAAACGCCATCCTTCAAACCCTCCGCCGTAGCGGCTCCCTGAGTGCTTTCAGAACGGGGTTGTTGAACACGATCCGGTCGAGTTCGGGAACAAGGATATGGCGTCGTTTTTGTTTCACTGTTCCAATGCTCGATACATGCATATGAATTAGATAAATCGAACAAGAGGAATAAAACAAGCAAGCACATAAAAAGCAAACAGCGTTAAACTGCCACCGCCACCGATGGCAGCCATCCAACATTTGAGGGGCAGCGAGCAGCAGTTCCCCCGTTCAACGGGCGCTCAACACCTAACGCTTACTGATTTCGGCCTCGGTTTCGCGCTGTCTAGGTGTCCACAACCGCTTTTGCTACCGAAACCACCCGCGCCATTTTTGTTGTTGTCCAAGCCGCCTCATAAATATTGCACACTAAATCCCCGTGTATCACAAGAATATCCGACGACAACACCGACAGTGGCATCGATAATACCTGAACACACTCGAAGCTTTCTCTGCCCGACATACCATCGTTGTGGTTTTCCCCCGCTTCGAAAGGATAATGCACTGGCGTCATAAACTGTTGATAGTCCCACCCATATAAATAGTTTAGATCCTGCGATAGAGAAACCCCGAGCATTCGTAGTGAAGAAAGGCGCTTTTTTAAGGTGCCACAATTACGGATCCGCGTTCGACAAACACGCGCGTCCGAGGGATGCATGAATGGGAAATTGAACAAACGTACCCACGCCACCGTTCCCCTGGAAGCGGGAACGGAAAAGTAGAACAAACAGTACGGAACGAGTTCGGGAACAAGGATATGGCGTCGTTTTTGTTTCACTGTTCCAATGCTCGATACATGCATATGAATTAGATAAATCGAACAAGAGGAATAAAACAAGCAAGCACATAAAAAGCAAACAGCGTTAAACTGCCGCCGCCACCGATGGCAGCCATCCAATATTTGGGGGGAGCGAGCAGCAGTTCCCCCGTTCAACGGGCGCTCAACACCTAACGCTTACTGATTTCGGCCCCGGTTTCGCGCTGTCTAGGTGTCCACAGCCGCTTTTGCTACCGAAACCACCCGCGCCATTTTTGTTGTTGTCCAAGCCGCCTCATAAATATTGCACACTAAATCCCCGTGTATCACAAGAATATCCGACGACAACACCGACAGTGGCATCGACAATACCTGAACACACTCGAAGCTTTCTCTGCCCGACATACCATCGTTGTGCTTTTTTCCCCGCTTCGAAAGGATAATGCACTGGCGTCATAAACTGTTGATAGTCCCACCCATATAAATAGTTTAGATCCTGCGATAGAGAAATCCCGAGCGTTCGTAGTGAAGAAAGGCGCTTTTTTAAGGTGCCACAATTACGGATCCGCGTTCGACAAACACGCGCGTCCGAGGGATGCATGAATGGGAAATTGAACAAACGTACCCACGCCACCGTTCCCCTGGAAGCGGGAACGGAAAAGTAGAACAAACAGTACGGAAACTGCGGGGCTAAAAATAGCGCGTGGCCTCATTAGTGCCCATTTTACGACGTTTCGATACAGGTCGTAGTCGTTTGGGCATGGACGGATGAATGATTTAGTGGTGCGTGTTTTCGCTTTCCGTCCCAGCTCTTTTCGCTCCCAGTGCTAGGTAAATGCTGGGGATCGTCAAATACGTTCAAACTGACCGAGAACATATTTAGAAAATACTTTTTTATGCTTTTTTAGCTTTGCTTTGTCACTGCTTATCATATGAATAATGAAACTAGCTTGATGCTAGATACAATAAACTACAAATGTGTAGTTGATGATCATTACAGTGATGGTTGGCAATTGTCGTTTTTATTTTCAACTCACAACTGACAATAGAAAATGTATGCTGGAAAATATTATTTTGCTATAGCGTATTTTTCATTAGTTGTGTTAATTCCAGCCGAAATTAAATTCTATTCAAAGAAACAGAATCTCAACACCAATTCGAGACAAATTATACGACTCTCTTTATAGAGTGAAACGCAATATAACTCGCTCGAACCTGCGCGCTCCGTCCAGTTCCTTTTTTTTACAGAACTGATGTAGTTCTGTTCAGTTCTTAATTTTTGATTTTATCATCACCACTCCACTCCATTTTATCACCATCACACCACTCGCTAGTACAAAACCGAGAATTGCACGTAACTTGAAAATCATATGACCATTTAAATAAAACAGAATCTTGAAATAGAAATAACAGATTATAACTAACAAACCCTCTTTTGGCACATCACTACTGCATAACGTACTGCTGTTGGTGCTTAAAACAATAATAATTCGATTCAAAGTGAAAATGCGTATATTTTATTCCAAGTAAGTCCTTGAGGAAGTTGTGGAGGGTTACTATTCCTAATTCATGGAAGTCTTCGTCTCCTTTCGATGATGTGAGATTCGATGACATAATGATTGTTGCAAATAATTTCGTGAGAAATTAAAAACAAAGGTTCAAGAACTGAAGGAATGGATGAAATAAGCCTACTCCAAAGATATTTAAACATATATCTACTTCCGAAAAAGGACTTGCAACAGGGATAAAAAAGTATCATTAAATCAACATGAAATTAGACGATTCATTCATTCCTTCAATGAAGAATCGATTCTTTTGGCACATCACTACTCGAAACATTACAGTAGTTGCTGCTATCGGCGTTAGAGGTGATACGTGATATTACGTTCTGTTCTCTACATTCTCATGATAGATAAGAGTCAAAGCAATAAACTTGGTTGGAGCAACTGAAAGACATGCAACGTTATCAAACGTTATTCAAGCAAAGATTCCTCTGCGAACGATGGGTAAAAGTTCATAAGAGATGCTACTAATCACTAGAAATGGCAATTATACCGCATCAACGTTAACGAGCGCTAATTTAAGTCAATGAACCAACGCCGCAATCACACACGCAAACCACAACGCAAGCGCTCCACGAATCGTTGTGTGATTGCTGGCGTGCACTTTACATTTGCACTTAAAACTGCACCACTGTTACGGGTTCCGTTACCAAAACTATATAATGAAACTAGCTTGATGCTAGATACAATAAACTACAAATGTGTAGTTGATGATCATTACAGTGATGGTTGGCAATTGTTGTTTTTATTTTCAACTTACAACTGACAATAGAAAATGTATGTTGGAAAATATTATTTTGCTATAGCGTATTTTTCATTAATGCCTAGCCAATTCTAGCTGAAATTAAATTCTATTCAAAGAAACAGAATCTCAACACCAATTCGAGACAAATTATACGACTCTCAAAATAGAGCGAAACGCAATAGAACTCGCTCGAACCTGCGCGCTCCGTTCAGTTCCTTTTTTTAAGCTATTCATAAGAGATGCTACTAATCACTAGAAATGGCAATTATACCGCATCAACGTTAACGAGCGCTAATTTAAGTCAATGAACCAACGCCGCAATCACACACGCAAACCACAACGCAAGCGCTCCACGAATCGTTGTGTGATTGCTGGCGTGCACTTTACATTTGCACTTAAAACTGCACCACTGTTACGGGTTCCGTTACCAAAACTATCTCGCGGACGTTTATTGCCGGAAAGCGGGAAACACGATACCATAGGCACCCTTGAAAGGAAGAGTGAAACCGGGGGCGGTAAATTATCGCGCCACAATTGACGTTGTTGGTGTTTGCAAATCATCGTCGCGTCAAACATTCTGACCTCTCGAAAGGCGGAACGGCGTTCAAACGATCGGGTGTACCGTCATTTGTGGCCCCGAAACGACGATAAGACATCAGCCTGTGTTGGAATGCCACGTTTGTGCTTTCCACCACCTGGGTTGAGTTGGCGTATTACCAGTGATAACAAGCCCCTCGGCTGGTTGTGATTCATTCGCCCACAAAGCGTTTCCGTACCGTCGAAGATTGCCCCATCCTATTTTCGGTTCTGGTCGACGGTCTTTTTCATCTGGCCTTATTTACGTTTCGCGGTGGACAAGTAGAGCGGCATTGTCTCGTTTGTCTTACCTGCGGCACTTGGGTGCTCTTCCCGGATCCGGTTTCGCCGACCAGCACGAGCGTCTGATAGTGCTCGAGACAGTACAGGATCTGGTCGCGGTACGAGCGTATCGGTAGACGTTCGCGTTGCGCTGCGAGATTAAGGGACTGGTGGGCGTTGAAGACGAACGACGTTACGTGATCATCCGCTGGTGCCGCGTCGCGTTCCGATGCAAACGATTCGTCATCTGCGTATGGCCGCAACAGTCATAAAAATAGAGAAACAAGATATAAGATTAGAACGATTATGGCAAACAAATCGTTGATGTTCATAGCGTTAGACACTTAATAACGAACCCGTCGCAAACGGTGATCTGTATCAGCTCTTTTGTAATACTGTGTTACAATCGCGGCGTGACAACAGCGTGAGACTGGCTACACAAAACAAGCCGCGTCCCGAACGGAACGTGCTAAAGTACGAAACTAATTCAATTACAATAACCCGGCGCAGCGCGGGCTCTCAAACGCGTGGAGTTCGTATGCCCCGTGTGTCCACCAATACCGGCGTGCGGCGGATGCGATTCGCGAAGTAACGCTGTTCCCGCATTCACGCGTACAGTCACAGCCTCAACACACAGCGGCTGATAAGCGGGGACGATTGGTCAATACACTCGCTCCGTGTCGCGCGCGCATGTTGGTCTGACAAATGCCCTCGAGGCACTGAAGCGTTCCCGCTAAAAATCCCTGACTACACACCTCAACCCGGTACCGGTGGGGCAAGGGTGTGTTTGAACGGTTTGATAAATCAAACCGAACGAAACGCGAACCTCCTGCGTGTGACTTAATCGATTATTAAGATAGATGACGCGTGGAATTCAACGTCAACATTAGCTTGGGCTTACTTATCGCGCGCCTCGGATATCTCGCTTATCCTCAGTGAAATGTGTACACTCATCACGCCACGAGTTAGATAAGAATGAGTTACACAATCTGATAGAAAAAAAAAACGTGAGGATAAGGGCAAGTAACTTTCGAGCCAACCCTCGAGCATTGCCTATTAACATTCCGGACCAGCGACGCACGTTTTCACAGCCTTCTTCCAGGTGCGCGTCGTGAAATGTTTACTCTGGCGTCGGTCACACTATCAATTCAAGGCGATAACCCGATGTCAATGAACCTCCGTCCTTTGGAAGATCGGCACATTGTGCTCGGGCAGTTGCCAAGATTTGCCTAGAATTAGGTAACAGATGTTAGTAGTCAGCTTGCTAGGAGATCGCACTGATCACTCAAAACTGCATCGGCGTGAGAAGCAGCTTGGCTCTAGCAGACAGGCAATAACGCAATAAATTCAATTAGCTTCTCACACAGCCGTGCGATCGAGACGCCAAGTGGCGATCCGACCTGATGGTAGGTTCGCGTTCGCTAATTATTACCATATGTCGAAAGCAAACACATCGCACAGCATCCACCGCCCGGTGGCAGAACGAATGATGATGCTTACCCGGTTTGAGGAACTTCGGAAAGCGGCTCGCGCTCATAATCTACCGGAAATACGAGCTGCGCGTAGTGCAATTCTAGATCCGAAACCCGAGCGTTCGGTATAGTGATGATCGTTCCGCTTATTCGTTCGCTAGGGAGCTATTTATTGAAATTGGAATTAGTTTTCAATACATGCTTATTATTTTCTCTGTTGTTTGCACATTATATTGAAAAGTCGCCCGACAATATTGCAAATAAAATTAATTTGCTTGAAAAAAACCGTTGCTGTCAGTCGATGACAGCTGTACAATACAACAGGTTTGTTTATGTTGTGTTGTCAAACGAACGGCATCGGCAGGTGGGAAATGTCACATTATCAAGGTAATATCACTAAAGTACCAGCGTTCTCCCGGTCGGTTCCCCCGCCCCTTCGGCAAAAGGAAATCCTTTTCCATCGGATTTTTTGTAGCCAAGTGTGCATACAATGAGGGAAAAGGCGGTCTGTGCTCTGCTGACAGCACAACATTTCTGCTTTCTGTGACCCTGTACCATTCCGATTCCGTCGTTTCCATCCTGTGGGACTGTGGACGGTTTGAATAATGTAAAGTGAATGAGGAGAGCGAGAAACGAGTATCGTCCCCCGTCTGGAAAGCACTATTTCCGACAACTAAGTAAACCGGAACACACAAATTGCAGCGGGGAGCAGCAGACGCATTTGTGGATGGTCGTTAAATGGCAAAACTTGAAATATGGAAATCAAGAGCACGATGGTTTTAGTGAATTTCCACTCATTACTTAATCTAGAACGAACACCGATGAGAGAAATCAAGCAAAAAGGCTACAAAAATAGAAATAATGTATGTTTTTGTAACATCAACAAGCTTTTAAACTCATTTTCGCTCCACATTGCCACAAAACCTACCGTCTGCCTGAGCATCACAGAAAGAATCGCGATAAAAAGCACTTTCACTGATAGTTCGATAGCGATCGGAAAAAACATTCGTGTGCGCAAACAAGCGTATCCGGCGGTCAGGAATTTGCGATCTTACTCGCATTGCTATCAGCGTTCGTTCGAAGACTACGCCGCGTTTTTGCCCCGTTCGCAGAAGCGTCCGCCCGTGCATAAACGAAGCGAACGAACGGAGAGTTATCACCGTCTTGAACAACACTAAACGCCATCCTTCAAACCCTCCGCCGTAGCGGCTCCCTGAGTGCTTTCAGAACGGGGTTGTTGAACACGATCCGGTCGAGTTCGGGAACAAGGATATGGCGTCGTTTTTGTTTCACTGTTCCAATGCTCGATACATGCATATGAATTAGATAAATCGAACAAGAGGAATAAAACAAGCAAGCACATAAAAAGCAAACAGCGTTAAACTGCCACCGCCACCGATGGCAGCCATCCAACATTTGAGGGGCAGCGAGCAGCAGTTCCCCCGTTCAACGGGCGCTCAACACCTAACGCTTACTGATTTCGGCCTCGGTTTCGCGCTGTCTAGGTGTCCACAACCGCTTTTGCTACCGAAACCACCCGCGCCATTTTTGTTGTTGTCCAAAGTCGCCTCATAAATATTGCACACTAAATCCCCGTGTATCACAAGAATATCCGACGACAACACCGACAGTGGCATCGATAATACCTGAACACACTCGAAGCTTTCTCTGCCCGACATACCATCGTTGTGGTTTTCCCCCGCTTCGAAAGGATAATGCACTGGCGTCATAAACTGTTGATAGTCCCACCCATATAAATAGTTTAGATCCTGCGATAGAGAAACCCCGAGCATTCGTAGTGAAGAAAGGCGCTTTTTTAAGGTGCCACAATTACGGATCCGCGTTCGACAAACACGCGCGTCCGAGGGATGCATGAATGGGAAATTGAACAAACGTACCCACGCCACCGTTCCCCTGGAAGCGGGAACGGAAAAGTAGAACAAACAGTACGGAAACTGCGGGGCTAAAAATAGCGCGTGGCCTCATTAGTGCCCATTTTACGACGTTTCGATACAGGTCGTAGTCGTTTGGGCATGGACGGATGAATGATTTAGTGGTGCGTGTTTTCGCTTTCCGTCCCAGCTCTTTTCGCTCCCAGTGCTAGGTAAATGCTGGGGATCGTCAAATACGTTCAAACTGACCGAGAACATATTTAGAAAATACTTTTTTATGCTTTTTTAGCTTTGCTTTGTCACTGCTTATCATGAGCAAAGATTCCTCTGCGAACGATGGGTAAAAATTCATAAGAGATGCTACTAATCACTAGAAATGGCAATTATACCGCATCAACGTTAACGAGCGCTAATTTAAGTCAATGAACCAACGCCGCAATCACACACGCAAACCACAACGCAAGCGCTCCACGAATCGTTGTGTGATTGCTGGCGTGCACTTTACATTTGCACTTAAAACTGCACCACTGTTACGGGTTCCGTTACCCACGTTTTCACAGCCTTCTTCCAGGTGCGCGTCGTGAAATGTTTACTCTGGCGTCGGTCACACTATCAATTCAAGGCGATAACCCGATGTCAATGAACCTCCGTCCTTTGGAAGATCGGCACATTGTGCTCGGGCAGTTGCCAAGATTTGCCTAGAATTAGGTAACAGATGTTAGTAGTCAGCTTGCTAGGAGATCGCACTGATCACTCAAAACTGCATCGGCGTGAGAAGCAGCTTGGCTCTAGCAGACAGGCAATAACGCAATAAATTCAATTAGCTTCTCACACAGCCGTGCGATCGAGACGCCAAGTGGCGATCCGACCTGATGGTAGGTTCGCGTTCGCTAATTATTACCATATGTCGAAAGCAAACACATCGCACAGCATCCACCGCCCGGTGGCAGAACGAATGATGATGCTTACCCGGTTTGAGGAACTTCGGAAAGCGGCTCGCGCTCATAATCTACCGGAAATACGAGCTGCGCGTAGTGCAATTCTAGATCCGAAACCCGAGCGTTCGGTATAGTGATGATCGTTCCGCGCTAATAGTTTCTTCGCGTGGCCCAAATGTAGCGTTGACTCATTGCCCTCCGGCGGGAAGTAAACATCTATTTGATGCCTATTTTGGGCAGCTGGACCGATATTGACGGGGGTTGGGACAGGCGGCGGCAGAGTGTTTATTTTCGCGTTGAACCAATTGCCGATGATGTCACGCTACTGCTATGCTTCTCGCGGAGGGTAGTCGCGCAGATATCGCCTAAAGGAGCGCTAACATACACTGCCTCACTCAAGGTGAAACGGAACCGGACACCGCCAGACACAAAAGACCCGTTTGTGTGCGTTTTTTTTTTCTCTGCTTGCTTTGTAGGTCAGCGATATTTTCTCCGGTGTGGTTCGATTTTTCTCCGCGTCCACTCCGTCGCACGGTTTTGCACTTGATGTTGCTGTAGATTGCTGTGCCCAACGTACTTTGAATTCGCGTTCTCGGCAATTCCTTTACCCCCGTCGTCTGCACGCATACAACAGCTTCGAGGTTAAACACTCTGCCTCGAGTTCAGCGCCAACAACGACGAGGTTCCTTCGCGGTTTGGTGGCGAGATATGCACACACGATTGCGCTCGGCTAGCAGTGTTTTCCCTTCAGCAACTTGTAGGTTTCCCACTCCGCGCTGCACCAGTGCACACACACACATACACAAACACGCGCTTTGCTGTGTTTAACAATTTTCACGCATCAACTTCTTCACCACGGGGGTTGCAAATTGCCGTTTCCATCCGTGGGATCGTCGATCAGAAGGGCCTGCGGCTTCAAAACACACCTGCTGGCGTTGATGCACCGTGTTGTGTACACTTTGCGGGAAAGCGGGGGTTCAATGGCACTTTTCGCCAGCACGAAACTGAACGTGCATTAAGGGTGGGAGGAAAACAAGTCTCGTGGTGCTGCAAAGGCAACTAATTCTGAAACGGAACGCGACGAAATCTGTGTATCCAATCGGATGGATAGCACACGGGACACGCGAACGTTGGACGCACGAAGAAACCAAAAACGCGGATTGAAAAACAATTAAAAAAAACATTCCGCATCGTTCGACCGTGACAGCTGGACAGTGCGTCCACGACACCGGTTTCAGTTCTTCGAGCCGGGTTGAGAGAAACACGCGAATCGATGTTTTATTCGTTCGCTAGGGAGCTATTTATTGAAATTGGAATTAGTTTTCAATACATGCTTATTATTTTCTCTGTTGTTTGCACTTTATATTGAAAAGTCGCCCGACAATATTGCAAATAAAATTAATTTGCTTGAAGAAAACCGTTGCTGTCAGTCGATGACAGCTGTACAATACAACAGATTTTTTATGTATTTCGTAAGCCGCGACGGCATTTAGGGTGAAAGTATTTCCCAAAAGTTGCTAATTATACCATGACCGATGAAGTGGTGGATCCTGTGGAGCAAATGCTAAAGAGCACCGGCTGCCTGAACCTTCACTACAAAGTGCAGGTGAGTTTCGCTTAGTGGGCCTCCTCGTACCTAGTTAACTAGCCATCCCGTGTATTCTTCAGGAGTGCATTGCCGAAACCGGCGACTGGCGGCTCTGTCAGGACGTAGTTAAGAATTTCAAACTGTGCATGCAAGATTACACGGACAAGCAGCGGGCAAAGTATAGCGGAAAATGAACGTTTTCCGCACGCTGCTGGGCGGTGGTGGTTCCCCCATGAAAATGGTCCTGGTAGTTCGGTCGGATCTGGGGCTGAAGAAGGGAAAGATCGCGTCCCAGTGTGCCCATGCGGCCGTCCTTTGCTGCATGCGGGCCACTACCGGCACCGTCGGCAAGGGTAAATTGGAAGCGTGGCTGATGCAGGGCCAACCGAAGATCGTACTTAGGGTGGATAGTTTAGAGGCGATGCATTTGGTCACGGAGCGGGCCGAACAGGCGGGAGTTATTGCCGAGATTGTGCGTGATGCTGGTAGAACGCAGGTAGCGAGCGGGACGGAAACCGTGCTGGGATTGGGACCCGACCAAAGTGGAGCCATAGATTCATTAGTAGGCCATTTGAAATTGCTGTAGATATTTGTGAGTATTCTTCGCGTAGAGTAATAATTGTTAAAGGATTGAAATCAAGTATGTCTATGCCACCCGTTGACTGCCTAACATCCGAATCTATAGACCAATGATCATGTAAGTTAACTCACAAATCTGACAACTCAATATGTTATCTTAATTCCACATACTTTATGTTTCTAACATGGTTTTAAAACTGGTACATTGTAGAACATTATCTTTATATTTATTTTAGGTATTATTTTGGACAACTCCAGTTAATTTCAACCAATTTTTATACAACTTTTTCTTATGTGTGTTGCCTATT
>KZ072130.1:108088-150781 GCA_002091845.1 Anopheles cracens
TAATCATTGGAAATTGTTTGGGCCGAGGCGTTTATCTATCTTTGCAGGCTTCGCCTGCCTGCCCTCCGGACCAGATTCCGGCGGGGGCACCAACGGCAGCGTCAACACTCTAAGTACCGGCTGGCGTTTGGTTTGTATTTATAATCGCAGCATATGCGCCGCAAAGTGCGACGCAAACAGCACCGGGCCCTGGGCGTTGGGCGTTTTGGGGACATAGGTTTTCAATGTCTTCTGTCCAGCCGGTGGATTGGTAGATGCGTAAGCTCATGTGCCGTGCATTCTGGGCAGCCACTGTTCGGTTTGGTTGATTAGACGGAAGGAATCATATGGTATCAATGTTTGCTACTATAGTTATGTACAGATTCATTTCGTTTTATGAAGAAAATGTCTTAATTTCTATTCTAAAATAAAATAACAACCGTGCTAGGTCATACACACATTTAAGAAAAATAGAAAGGAAAAATAATTTAGTGGAATTATTCATAGAACAAGACTCCAGAACAAACCAATGTCTGACTGCATCAATATTTGTTTTGTAAATTTTGCGGTTGTTGGATCAGCAAAGACTCGAAATGGTTTGTAAGGTTATGTTTTTAACTTTATCACAACCGAAAATTTAAGCTCAAAATATGTAACAAAAACAATACTAGGCATCATAATAAACGATATTTCTCATTCAGAACTTAAAACCTGCATGAATGGGCTATACTGCGTTCAAAAAACCGTTGAAAAATATCGTTATAATATTCAAGGTGGTTCAAAACTGTATGCATTTTTAATCGGATTTTCAAAAGATTTTTTTCCTCAAAAAATCCATTATAACAAACAAAAATTTGAGCTCAAAATATGTTACAAAAAAAAAAATACTAAAAATCATAATGAACAAAATTTCGTTTTCAGAGCCTAAAAACTGCATAGGATGGTTAGAATGTGTTTAAAAAATCGCGCAAAAATAGCTCAACAATATTCAAGGTCGTTCAAAACAGCATGTTTTTACGCGAATTTCGAAATGATTATTTTTCTGCAGAAGCAGTTTACATGGAGCAGTTTTAACTATTGCGATATAATAGTAACTGTCTTTGTAAAATTGTGCTGAGTCCATAGAAAGACATATTTAGCTATTTACTGCAACTTAGGAGAATATCACTGTCATGTATCTCTTCAAATTTTTATTTTATTCTCGCAATCAATTGCTCGTATGTGACGGGCTGTATAACATTATCAAGTTTTTTTTACAATACCAGTTCTGATGGTTTTTATCCATACACTTTGTGTCTTTTATCATGTCGAAAAATGGACGTAATGTACGAAAAATTGAAGTGGAAGTATGATTCAGAATACGTCTATTTTTGACAGTTTTGAGTGTGTGTTTTTTTATTTATAAATATTTACGTTTTATTTGTCTTCTTCAACCATTTTACACATACTGAAAAGTGTTTTTTAATACACCGCCATGTGTAATATTGCTTGTAAATGTACAGAGACTTTTGAACACACATAACTAGTACGATCAAGGTTCCCCAGATTGAGTTGGAGTCACTGTAAAATCATTACTTTTGCAAATAACCGATTGTTTCACCATTTCGTTCTATTTAATAAATAACATTTATTTTTTTGTAAAACGTTTAACGCCTGACCAATTGACAATAATCTAATACACACGGTGAACAAATAATTTTCTTGTTAAACTTACTGAAGCCAACGGTTATATACTTTCTTCGTTGTTTATTTATGGAAAAATATTAAAGTTTGAAAGTTTGAAAATATTAGTTTGAAATGTAATTCTTATTAACTAGTTTTGTTTTTAAAAAATATTTGTTTTCAAAATCGATCCGGGTAAATAAACCGAACTGACTAAACGATTCCAGCCCGCCCGCTGTCGAAGGGCTCAGAATGCAACCGGTTTAGCCCCAGCGTCCATTTTGTGCTTCCAACGCAGCTTCCAACACCTGCAATGCTTCATTGCAGTAGTTTCGTTGGCGAATAAATTCCAATACCGAATGGCGCGCCCAGCGTAAACTTTGCTTAATTGAATTTTAAATAAAATTTATTTCACCCTCCACTAAAAGGGCGCGCCCCGAAGGTGGCGAAGGTGGTGATTTTGACTACGGCACAAGAAACTACCGGACCGGGCTGGAGGATGTTCATTCGTTTCACGTGCGGCTGATTCGTTCGATCGTTCGCAACGACGGTCGGAGGAAGTTTCAAGTAATTCTGGTCCCTTCCACGGAAGAATTTGCTTGTTAGGCGAGCGCAATGTGTTCACGATCGTGAAGGTGTTGAAAAGTGAATTAAAAAGTAAAATAATGTAATACTACCAGCACGAACGGAGCCAACTCGAGCATGGCTTTAGCATAGAGGGCGCCATATTGGACGCGGATGGAATAGGCATGAACTGGAACGACCAAAACAACGGATAAATATGGATGAATGGAAAGAATTAAATGTTGAAAATAATGCTTATTTAGCTTCTGCATTTTTTAACGAATTTAAATGTATAGAATAATTGATTCAACTAAATTCTTAAGATATTCTTCAATCAGAACTCACCTGGTTGGTATTAAGAAATTATTTTTTCAAGAGTTCCTTTAATTTTATATACATCTTTATAAAATAACCTTCTCTAGCAAATAAAAAAACAAATTTTAAGTTTAATATCTTTACATTTAAACGCTTTCCAACTTTCAAAGTTCTGCTACTTCAGAGGTTATACTTATGTTCAGAAAAAGTGTTCATCTTTTATTACTAGTTTAACCAATCGATTCATGATATGGTTGAAATGTAAACTTCCTTACCACTGCGGCTAGACAAATCAATCAAAGGCATGATTATGTGTATGATTTTCCTCCCACTAGCATTGCCACCCCTTCAAGCTTTTTTCAGATTTTTTTCAATCAATCCCAAAACCAGTCATACACAACCGCATCTACACTGGTACAGCAACGACTCCACACACACCAAAAAAAAAACAAAAAGAAAACATACCGAAAAAGCAGATGTGATGGCTTCCGACCGGCAAGCTTTTGACATTATTAATTTTCAATAAAATCAATTACCGAACACATCAGCCGCAGCCGCATCGGCGGCGAATCGGGCTGTATTTGCCGAAATGTAATTATGTGCCGGAGATTTCCGTTACAGCGCGGGTACGACCGTGTGTGCGTGTGTATGTGGGCTGTCTTTTTATGTTATGATTTTGTGTATGCTGCCGGCACGATCGTCGGGCGGATTAATGTGTTTTCCTGGCAAATTTTATTCCAATCAAAACTTGTATCTGAAGCCAACGGTTATATACTTTCTTCGTTGTTTATTTATGGAAAAATATTAAAGTTTGAAAGTTTGAAAATATTAGTTTGAAATGTAATTCTTATTAACTAGTTTTGTTTTTAAAAAATATTTGTTTTCAAAATCGATCCGGGTAAATAAACCGAACTGACTAAACGATTCCAGCCCGCCCGCTGTCGAAGGGCTCAGAATGCAACCGGTTTAGCCCCAGCGTCCATTTTGTGCTTCCAACGCAGCTTCCAACACCTGCAATGCTTCATTGCAGTAGTTTCGTTGGCGAATAAATTCCAATACCGAATGGCGCGCCCAGCGTAAACTTTGCTTAATTGAATTTTAAATAAAATTTATTTCACCCTCCACTAAAAGGGCGCGCCCCGAAGGTGGCGAAGGTGGTGATTTTGACTACGGCACAAGAAACTACCGGACCGGGCTGGAGGATGTTCATTCGTTTCACGTGCGGCTGATTCGTTCGATCGTTCGCAACGACGGTCGGAGGAAGTTTCAAGTAATTCTGGTCCCTTCCACGGAAGAATTTGCTTGTTAGGCGAGCGCAATGTGTTCACGATCGTGAAGGTGTTGAAAAGTGAATTAAAAAGTAAAATAATGTAATACTACCAGCACGAACGGAGCCAACTCGAGCATGGCTTTAGCATAGAGGGCGCCATATTGGACGCGGATGGAATAGGCATGAACTGGAACGACCAAAACAACGGATAAATATGGATGAATGGAAAGAATTAAATGTTGAAAATAATGCTTATTTAGCTTCTGCATTTTTTAACGAATTTAAATGTATAGAATAATTGATTCAACTAAATTCTTAAGATATTCTTCAATCAGAACTCACCTGGTTGGTATTAAGAAATTATTTTTTCAAGAGTTCCTTTAATTTTATATACATCTTTATAAAATAACCTTCTCTAGCAAATAAAAAAACAAATTTTAAGTTTAATATCTTTACATTTAAACGCTTTCCAACTTTCAAAGTTCTGCTACTTCAGAGGTTATACTTATGTTCAGAAAAAGTGTTCATCTTTTATTACTAGTTTAACCAATCGATTCATGATATGGTTGAAATGTAAACTTCCTTACCACTGCGGCTAGACAAATCAATCAAAGGCATGATTATGTGTATGATTTTCCTCCCACTAGCATTGCCACCCCTTCAAGCTTTTTTCAGATTTTTTTCAATCAATCCCAAAACCAGTCATACACAACCGCATCTACACTGGTACAGCAACGACTCCACACACACCAAAAAAAAAACAAAAAGAAAACATACCGAAAAAGCAGATGTGATGGCTTCCGACCGGCAAGCTTTTGACATTATTAATTTTCAATAAAATCAATTACCGAACACATCAGCCGCAGCCGCATCGGCGGCGAATCGGGCTGTATTTGCCGAAATGTAATTATGTGCCGGAGATTTCCGTTACAGCGCGGGTACGACCGTGTGTGCGTGTGTATGTGGGCTGTCTTTTTATGTTATGATTTTGTGTATGCTGCCGGCACGATCGTCGGGCGGATTAATGTGTTTTCCACGGGGCACCGCGTTCCGGTACCTGTGTCCCGGGTTTGTGCTTGTGAAAAAAGAAATCTCTGCCGCTGACAGAGTGACAACTATGGCCAGTTCAAAATGTGGCACCGGCTCCCACGGAGCGGTGGAGACGAAACAAATTTTGGCTTCGGGCGGCACTGCCAGTGCTGGAGTTGAGAAATTTGCTTCAGCAAAATGTAACTTTGAGCTATTGAGCTCAGCAAATGGATGTACACGTTGGTACACATAAAGGAAGGTTCGCCTGGTCAGTCTTTGGCAAGTACCGAAAGGATCGAAGAATGTTGGAGAGCTCAAAAAGTTTATTGAATTTGTTATGCTCTTACATATATCGTCAAGACATATAGTGTACTAGAACGGAGGAGTTTAGTTTATAAACCATTAAAAAAATAGAGTTTAAAGTGTAATGACTGAAGTTGTGGTTAAAGGATGAAATCTGTGTCGTTTGTTAGGAACATCAAATGTTTATATTCCAATTTTGGAATACTCTCAATCAACTCAACATGTATGTAGATATAATGAGATGATTGAGGTTTTTCATACTGTTTGTATTCTTGTGCAATTTATATTCGAGTTATCTGGTCAGATCGTCTCCGTATCAACAAGACTATTCAATGGAATATGTTCCAGGCATTGGTAAAACGAAAATCATGTGATTTCAAGCAGAAACGGTTTATTAAATCTTTGCTAATAAAGTTGTAGAGTTTAGGACACTGAAATGATTATTATAAATTCTTTTGGAGGAGCTCCTTACTAAGATGATCAGCTGTATCCTAAGTTAAGTAATCATTGACAATAAAAGGTTCAGACGACTAATTTGAGAACATTGCAACGGACGACTTGACAGTCGAGATCGATTAACTAATTAGTTTCTACACTCTTTGATTGCGTTGAGATTAATCTCTTATTCTAATCCAGCCTTTCCTAAGATAATTATATTTTTTAGAACAGTCCATACTTATGGGTTAGCAGAAGAGATGTAACTCTAATTCATTACTTGAATTTCCATTTAGTGCATGCCAAACACCAAACATAGATTCCCCCTCACTCGTTACACAGCATTCCTTCAGAGATGAGACGTTTGCAAGCGATATACTAATATCGGTAACTTGCCCGTGATTTGATATCCCATGCAGAGCGAACGCAATCCCGAGGATATCCCTCATTTCACCTAAGAATCGTTATCTTCCCGTCGCATCAGCAACGTACTTGCGGTACGCATCATCTCCGCAATGGAAACGTCCGCCGCCCCACGAAACACCCCAGCAAACGGTTGTAATTTCTCCGCCCAGCAGCTGCAGCGACAGCGAGCTGCAATTGCATCGTTTGATCATCTCGCATTACGAATCCTATGCCGTAGTCCTCCAGTCGGTGCAGTTTGACAGTTGCGATTAACAGTTCCGACATTCGCAAACGGTGAATTCCTAATTTAATTGAACTATCCGTCTGCGTCCGTGGTGGGTGGTGCGGCCGGTGGATGTAATATCGCGACCACAACCTGTACAACCCGTGCTGCAGTTGCAGGTGGGAGCACGTCTTGCTGTGTGTGTGTGTGTGTGTGTGTGTGTGTGAGTTCTCTGGCGTGCGCGCGTGTGGACGGCCCGGGCGGCGAAATTGGATCTGTCTGTGATTTTCCCGATCCCGAACAGCCGAAAGGCTCCGTCAGACTTGCTTTCTTCTGACGTCTTGTTTGCGTGGGGTCTGCTGGCCGCGGTTGCAGTCGCTCGTTTGCGGTGTGGCTTGGGATGGGGATTGTTTCATCTTTAAAGCCAATTCATCGCCCACCCCTGCTTCGAGGAGGGCATGGTAAAATCATTCGCCATGCTGCACGCAATGCTTGACTCTATGGTGCATTCCGAAACGGACCAGCAGCGAGATGCACCTTTGCGAGTGACATCTTTGAAGGGTGCACACTCAGACATACACACACACATATGGATCTTTGAATCTCGACCGTTGAACAGCAAAGCGAGCGGGCCTCTCCTGCAAAGGGCCTGGAGTGCTAATCCACTAACTGATGTGTGACGTGTAAGCCCGTCCGCTTGCGTCATGCTAACGGTCCAACAGGGGGGTTCTCGCTGTAGAAGACCTCAAGACCCAAGACTTCTAGGCGCAAATTTCGAGGAAGCAATAGAATAACAGTCGGATTCCTCAAAACATAACGACTAAACCTAACTCGTTACAACCGCCATTAACACAACAACAACCGCCGGTACTATCGTCCGTTGCTCAGGCGTTGGAGACTGGCTCAGGAGATGGAACAGTACGTCGGAACGACGTAGGGCATGTCTTGTTGTTGTCCCGGGTGCGTGTGGTTTGTCTGACGTTTCACTGGAATCCGGATGTGATGCAACATCGCCATTCGCCAACTATTTCCGTATCGTTCTGCTAATGCAGCGTTGGTTCAGTATCCTTTAGGCTGTTTGTATTCCTATTACTAGCTGGTACGGCTGTCATTTCTTTGTAGACATACATACGTACAATGTGATTTATAGAATGAATTAGCGATTTTTTATATATTCTGGAAATATTATATTTTGATTGCTTACTTGAGATTTAATCTAATTTAATAGGATTTAATTAGCAATCTCTTAGTCACCTCGTTTGGTGTTAGTTAGCAGTTGTTTACGTTTAATACCAATAAAAAAAACATTATTATTTTACTATTCATAACATTCCAAGTTATGGACATATCAATCATATCAGTTGATTTGTTTCATTCATGACTTCATGACTTCATATTAGTATTAAAACACCCTGTTGAATGTCATAGGAAACAAGCTATTATTATAATAGAAAAAATAATCTAATATTTTAGCAGACTAACAATCTAGTATCTAGTAATAGTTATGAATCTACTCATGGGATCATATAATAACATCCACATTTTTATCCTGGGATGAGCCGAATCAATCAATATCATGCGGACGCACAACTTGGAAGAGCCAAGGAGTGCGATCCCCACAGGAATCCTTATCTAATATTCACCAGACACGTCTTTGTTGATGACAGTTGCGTTCCACGGGTGGCCACTCCCGACGACTGCAGTTTGCTCCGCGATGGTGTTGAAAAGCCGAGCTGACGAACGCTTTGTTCAAACTTTTCCCGTAGGTTGTTTCTCAAATTTTCAGACATTTTAGCAACTACAAAAAGACTCTATTAAGTGTGAGATGCAGGTGACGATAGCATACTTTCGAAATTACGCAGCAAGTATGTTCTGTTTTAACTATGAGTTTCCTCCACGGAGAGTAAGTGTAGGCTGCTCCGTAAATTGAATGAAGTACGGATCAGCCTACAGTCCAATTCAGAAGTTAAGCCCGTCAGTCCGAACGTTCGATTTGATGAATATCACCTGCTGAGTTGTGTCCTTTGATGGGATGACTGCGCCCAAGCTCGTCCCGGACGTGCAGTGTGGGGGGAAAAAATTAATATCTCGACTCACTCAAAATGGATCGTAACGTTCGATGTGCTAATTTGTTCCTGTCACGACCAGGCATCGGGTGTAGCTATGGACTTCTGTGGGTCGTATACATTACCAATGCTAGAAACGATATGTATAAAAACGTTCAGGGATATTTTTCATCACACTTTGTTTTATGTTCTATTGCAAGTATTTATACCTTCATAAGCTTTTTGACTTAGCCACTACAGATATTTTAGAATCAACATAAAGCACTCAACTTGAAGGGGCCAACACACAATTTGATAATTTTCATTTAATATACATAAATTCCTTTTAAACGAACGATCTTTTCGTTATGTACTATCCAATGTTTCTTGGAGGTCTGTTAGGAACCGTATTCCAAAATCGAACTTCATTGCTCACTTGAGCAATATTTCTACTGTGAATATTCACTAACAAACTTGAAAATTCGTCCAAATTCCAAATTAGAGTCCAGATTGTAAAAGAATGCTTTAACATTTCATGTTCTAAAATTTCAATTTACACTTTGTTTAGAACTGATAACGGAAAAAAGCACTGCTCTCGTTGATGGATATTATAGCAAAAATAATCTCTTACATGAAATCAAGTGCTGTGCGCTACATGCATGTTGTATTGGATGCTTTTTCGTTCCATATTTTCGCTGACAAGGTAACAGTTTTTCACTCCCCATCGAACGTTCTCCGCGTTTTTGGGGCGAGTTTTTCTTTTCTGGCCGGTGCACCGGTGGCAGATTGATTTCATATCACACTGCGCTGTTGGAGCCGATCCCGCCGATAGCTTTACTGCTGCCCCGTATACGGCAAGGGGACTTTTAACAAGATATCGCAAAATCTGGTTTTGGCGTTTGAAAAATCACTCGCTCGCCCGAAAACTGAACGGAGACGCCAAACACCGATCTCCGAGAATGCGTCCCGCCGAGCTTTTTTTTGTTGTTGCTTGCACGGCAGCAGGAGATGGCATCGGTTCGGCTTGTCCCTGTCGCCGTACCGAGAAGACGCGCGCCTTCCCTGCCAGAGCGCGTGTTTGCCAGGCTCGTGTCCTGCGAAGTTTATTATTGTTACTGTCATTTCCGGAGCACCGGAAGCACCGGATGGCAGTTGCGGGCAAAAAGTACTCGAAACAGCCGCGGCAAGAAGCTATCGCGTGCGCTCAACGTCGGAATCAGCTGAAGTCGAAGGAAGCGCAAGAGTGCTTCGATGATACTTGAGAAGCGGTTTCGAAATGATTGCATTTCGGTGGTACCGATGGCGGGAAGCTTGTTGAATGCTTGTTAAGGATAGTTTTCTACAAGCTATGGTTCTGATTTGTTATTGATTTATCCACTGAGCACGTATTGGGTGGGTTTAAAAAGGGCTGTAATGGTCTGTTCTGTTTTGGAGGCAAGGATTTAAGGAGTGCGATGCTTTAAAAATATTACTGGAGAAGTGAGTGGAGAAAGAATTTGATCTGCTTGAATGTCGTTTAAGTCTTCAACACTTTCATGCTACTTGTATGGGAATTTGGAAGGCATTCGCCCGTGTGTGGTGCGATCGTCTGATGTGTGAGTGGAAATTTGATTGTGAAATTTGATATCTTTATCAAACACCTTGTTGATCTATGGTCCTATTGATTAGTTTAATCTTGTTACTACTCTAATAGTTATACTTGTGAACATGATTGTACTATTCCTTATGTTGATTTTTGTGTATAAATTTGAATATGAAGTTTAATACATTCTGAAAAAATATTGATCTACCGAAATTCTCACAAATAATTGGAAATAAATTCCCCAAAAAACATTGCTCACAAGGTTGTTTATGCTTTTTGGAAACCCTTTCGCATATATGTACTAAGGAGTATGAAATACGCACAATGTGCCAATGCTGATCCTCTAACTGGACAAAACTAAAAGGTTACTAAAAATTGCTCGAAAAGCAATTATTTCAGCAGACTATCAGAACGCGATATATTGATACAAACAACCCACTGTGAGCATCATCAGGAACTCTGAGTAGTATCATAATCTTGGATATTACCATAAGAACATACAGATTTCATTAGAAAATCTAGAGTATATCTTTAAATCCAATAAACTAACTATTTCAGGAGAAGAACTTAATACAGAAAATAATGTTCTATGCATCTGCATGGACCGTGTGATAAAATATAATGCAAACTAACAAGGAATGCAGATCAATGGTTTTAGGCAATAGGTATCTAGCAAAAGACGTTGTATTGAAGATAATTGTACTACTTATAACTTATCTGAATCATGCATTTTAGCGAAATCAAGACTGTGTTTTAATACAGCAATTCATTTAAACATAAAAAAAAACTTTTTCTTGAATAAGTGATGTCGACAATTTGGAATATACTATAAATAACTTTAATGTAGTTCATATGCCGTTGTGGATGATTTTTGTTATTCATCAAATCTTGGTACTTGAAGTCCCAACTCCAGTGCGATTCTATATTCGGTGAGATTATTTTCTATTATTTATGTAGCATCGCAAAAGATCGAATTTATCGTTCTCCAATCAAATTAAATTGTATAATAAATGTTTTATGAAAACAAAACACATTTTGACGCCCATCCCTTTTCGCTTGATCCCACAGTGCTACGCCACCGGTGGTGGGGCCACCGTGTGTGTGTGCCAATCCCGAAATCAATTCAAATCAAATAACACAAAATAAATAAACGCACCTGTCTTTATCGAGCGAATTTCCCATAAAAGATTGTTATGAAAAACCACCGCGGCAAAAAGGGGTCGTTCGCATTGGCCGGGAGTTGCACCTAATGCTCGGGCATCCGGAAACGCCCGCTTTTCCTCCGGTATATTTAGAGATTTTCTATACACCGGCACGCACACACAGGCGCAAACGCACGTGCATAGGGTTTTCAGGAGAATGCATGCCTGGTTGTGTTTGTGTTTTTAAAATACGGTTTTTGTGTTCTTCTCATACGCGAATTTGTTTACGTTGTGTCCGGGAGCGAATACTGCTTCGTTTCGCTAGTGTCTTCTTTGATCCGCTTTCAAAAATTGTTTTGCTTGTTAAGGATAGTTTTCTACAAGCTATGGTTCTGATTTGTTATTGATTTATCCACTGAGCGCGTATTGGGGGGTTTAAAAAGGGCTGTAATGGTCTTTTCTGTTTTGGAGGCAAGGATTTAAGGAGTGCGATGCTGTAAAAATATTGCTGGAGAAGTGAGTGGAGAAAGAATTTGATCTGCTTGAATGTCGTTTAAGTCTTCAACACTTTCATGCTACTTGTATGGGAGGTAAAATAGTTGTAACAGTGTTTTTTGTAGACTCATTTGTCACTGAGAAGAAATTTGAAATGATCCGATAGAACAATCAATAATCTAATGTGTCAGAAACACTCTGAGTCAGACATTTCTGGCATGATTTCATCCAATTTTCCAAACATAATTTGTCGGCGGGCACCCATACGAACTTCATTACTGTGCGTTCTGGAAAGTGACAGCTGCAATTTAATAGTTTCGCCAATTTATTCAAAATTAATTTACAACTCCCCGTCATCTGCTCGTGGGCTCGTGGGTAAAGCTGTCAGGAGGATGATATAAGATTCGCCCGCTTTACATACACACCCAACTGAATCGGGCACCGGTTTGGAAAGGAAATTTTCTGGCAGCGGCAAGCAAATAGTTAGCCCCACAGTCAGGCTCACAGTCCCCACCGGTGTGCGTGTGCGTGGTTGTGTGTGAACGTGTGTGTTTAATCTCAACGCACTAGAATTTCCCGTTTGCGCATCGAGCATAACTATCCGGACGGTTGTTTGTGGAAATAAAAGCCCAAGTTTCCGGCCCGGCCAAATTAGCAGTGGTGGGCAGCGAACCCAGCGAGCCCGATTTTCGATTGTTATTCTGACGTGCGTGAAACTTGCGTGAGCCTGTGCTGAAGCTGGCCGCGTTAGAGGCGAACCCTTCGCCTTTTCCTTTGTAAGCGTCTGTCAGGACCGGAGGTTGGGCGTTATAATTAAATGAAAATGAATATATTAAAAGCAAACATTCTCGCACCTGATCGGTGGTGCCGGCTGGGTGGTCAGTGGCTTGTGGCGCCACTTACGACTGTCTGGGCGGGAGAGAGCGAGCTGAGCATAACTTTTGCAAACAGTGGAAAGAAATAAAAAGTTAACACACGCAAACAAATACACGCGCAACCATCTAGATGGAAATTTGAAAACTAATATCCCGAGTTTTGGCAATGCCAGATGGAAGCTTCTCGCTTTGGAAGGCATTCGCCCGTGTGTGGTGCGATCGTCTGATGTGTGAGTGGAAATTTGATTGTGAAATTTGATATCTTTATCACGTGTTGTTTTAGGAAACTGTTGTTTAAATTCTTGTTCATTGACTTGCGCTTGGAATGATGATAATTAATTTTTGATAATTGTTCAAAGCTTGCATTTTATTATCTTCCATTAACATTATTTTTCTCACTTGTCTTATATCTAGTTTGAAATCTCTTTTTGAAATTGAGTTTATTTTTTATCCTTTGTTTTGGGTATTTCAAAGAACAATGTTTTGTTTACATTATGTCTATAAATCTGCCTATTGCATTTTAATTTCAAGTATGCTCTTCTAATGTGCCATTTTTTGCATCGTACGTTTAGCAATCCACGCCGACGGGTTTAGCACGGTTGTCGACAAGTGTTTTGTTTTTTCGCGCTTCCCAGTCTGAAGCGGGCGGGGCAGAAGAAAAGATACAAAAATCTGTTCCTAATTTGCATACTTTTCCGTTAATTTATTCCGATAATTATACACAGTGCGCCGCCGGTAGCATCCACCGCCGGGCTCCGGCGCCGCCATCGACGTTTGTTCATATTAAATGATGTAATTCCAAACACATGTCACATTCTCATCTTCCGAAAAATCGTTCTCGCTGCTCGTTGCCGTGCCGCAGTGCCGCTTCAACCGGGCCTGAGTTTCTGGAAAGCGAGGCGCTAGGTTGTGAAAGGTATTTATTTGAAAAATGCACAGCCAGCATTGATTACATGCCTGGATTGTTGCACGTGGCGATTGAAGTTATTTTTCATTTGAAAAAAATTATCTCGAAGCAGGGTACAAAATCATGTTTTGTAAGATAAAATAAAAACATTAACAAATCCAGTGAATTTTAGCATAATGTAATTGAATCTACCATGTGATTCTTATATCCAAAACCAATCATCGAGCCAAGATTAAAATCAATATGGAAAAAATAAAGCTGATTCAATACACTATAAAATCAAAAAATAAAAATAAAAGTAACTTCAGAATAGGAGCAAAATAATGAGCAATAAATTGATAAAATTATATAAAAGTATGCTAAGCGAGTAATGAAAATGCGTTTGTTTTGACAATAACAATTTGAAAGTATAAATAATAGTTAAGTCTTGGTAATTTTATAGTATTTTTTCTAGCTTAAATGTAAATTAATTTAAATGTAAATAAAGCTAGAAAAGAAATAAGTTGACGACCATTATTACATTTGATGTTGAAAAAGCGTTTTACGAAGTTTTTTCGGATACGACTTCCTTCTATTTTGAAGGATTATTTTGCTCTCCAAATTAACACCACAAATCTGTTGTTTGTGCGGTTACTTATCTCATTACCACGACTTAATAGTCCATACCCGGTGGCCGCCAGAACGTTACCATTTCGCATCATACTCAACCGCACACGAACTCCTACGACGACCGTCGCAAGGTGCAAGGTGCGCTCGCAGGAACCGCTGGATGCACATGCTGCCGGAAGCATCTGGTCAGCGAAAAAGAAAAGGGGAAAGAACGAACAAAAAAAAAACGCCCTAGAACGGAGCGCCCGATGATGCACATGCCGTCCGTGTGCGGCGGCGACGCCTGGCATACTGTACGCAGCTGGTTTCCCTTTTCCAGAGCAAGGGGGCAAGGGCAAAGAAATAAAGCAGAATGATCCCGGGACGGACGGACGGACGACGGAGTGGGCCACCGGGTCGGGAAAGGTCGTTCGCTATCGGTGGCATGTGCGTCGTTGGCCGTTTCTTTCGTTTGAGAATGCTCGCTTTTCCTTTTGATTCTCTTCTCGCGCTTCTCTGGATGCGTGTGAGATACTCTCTGTTCCGGAATTCTTCAATAGTTCAATCCGAGTATGCAAAATATGACAAAAAACAAACACAAAAAACACAAAAAAATAAAATAAATTAAAATAATAACAAATGTAACCTTTCTGTCGTTCCTCATATCTTTATCAAGTCATCAATCCCACGCCGATTGGTTGAAGTCCTTCCCTTACATCACGTCATCGCTTCGCCCACGGCTACGCCGATATCCAGGATGGTAGCAGATGTAACGCAGATGTTGGAAAATCTGTTCATATTTCGATGTCTGTATTCATCGGTTGGTTTCGTTTTTGTTTATGTAGGATAAATTAAACACGACAAATGCTAGCTGCCGATTAAAACGAAATAAAATCTTTATAAAAAACAGCGTCATCCATTTTGATACGATGAGCTGGATTTACATTCCAATCAATCCAAAAAAGAAGCATTAAAAATCAGCTTGTAATCTCACTTTTTGCTTTATTTTTATTATCATTTTTTTATGTCTTTTTTGTCTATTTAGTCGAACTCAATTCAATCCAGCCATTTATGGAAATAAAAAGAGCTGTTCTTAAATGGCTAAAGTCATTGGATATTATTCTCCTGTTGAGGTTATCTTTGATCTTTGCGAAAATCTTCATTATTCATATTTCATACAGTAATTCTACAACTGTGATACAACTGTGCCCTTCCCGAAGGTAGAAAAGAATGAAAAATTCAGATCTGCTCAAACCGGGCATAACCTAGCACAATTACATCAACCTGCCTCCACGCAACAGCAGCAGCTGGAAGATAGCTAGGAAGAGCTTGCGTCGAAGGGAACCTTTTTTCCCTGATTTTCCTCACCACCACAGCCACCGCACAGAAGAAGGTGGCCTGGTGGTGGGAAACGGTACACATGCAAATCAACAGTCAACACTCGTCGCACGGGCCGGGCAGAGGTGCGAGGCAACAATGGCGTGTACGGGCGTGTGTGTAAGGGTTCATACGATTTGCCGGAGGTGCCTCTAGGAACCGGGGGAAAGCTGCCCGCCGCCGCCGCCTGCCTGCATTTCCCCTAATCTCAGCCTGGAAAACCACAAACCACCACCGTATTCTCGCAGGCGGCGGCGGCGGCGGCAGCGGCCCCCAATCCCGTACGTTTTTCGCGCAGACGGCAACCGTTCCACCGAATGGCGGGCAGCCCACGGGCAGACAACGGACCCGAACGACCATGTGGTGTCGGGTGCGCTCGGTAGATAAAATTCTAGATGAATTCAAAAAAAAGTTGTGTTACATTGTACCAGTGTGGTCATAAAATAAAGTTCTAATAACTCCTAAGCTGTGCTAACAACAAATTAATATACACGAGTACGAAGATGAAAATTTATGCGAACAATGCTAAAAAAACTTTTTCAAAGCATATACTTTGGTTGTGTTTTTATATTTTTTCGAGTGCTGTATTAATTATATCACACTTAATCGTAGTTTACTTGCCTCTGTATTGTCTGTTACATATTGTTTTGCTTTTATTTTTCGCCATGGGTTTGTAAATTTAGTTTGAGATCATTTTCACACATGTTTTACTATTTTAATATCGATCATATGTTTTTCTTTTACTTTTTTACTTGTTGCTCACGATGGAGAACTATGATTTTTTTAGGTTTAACTTTCATAAATGTGAACGTTCTGTAGGGCGATTGATGTGATAAAGATTTTAAAAAATCATAGCGATTATCGTGGGTATAACAACGGCTGTTCTAGTGTTCCGAAAGTTGAAATCTGTCTCGTAATCAGATGAACCCGACCGAAGTCTTCTCTTCGGGTGTTTCATTCGTGTTGGCCAGGGATCGGCAAAATTCGGCCAGCTTCTTAATTTATCCCGAATCGCTAGTCCATTTTAAATGAATATTCGTTCAACTCACAAAGAAAAACAATCATACACAGGACACTTCCAAAAGAACAGTTTGAACAAAACTTATATATTTTCGTTTTAAGTTTAAGTGGTTTGAATGCTTAATCAAGATAACACTTAATCGACGCAAAAATCATCGTCTAAAATGAAGATTTAGAACATTTGTTTAATGTTTGCACCTGGAGAATGTTTATGAATTTCACTACGCTTCTCCGATATGTTGAGGATATCCTCTAAAATATTGAAATCTTTTCGCTCAAATTGTGTAAATATCTCCAGGGGAAGCTTGCCGAACCCTGGTGCTGGGGAAGGAACGTGTTCACTCACAGTAGCAATGTTCGGTAACATGTTTGCTCTCTCCCTGCAGGAGAAAACATTTTCTCTTCTCACTAGTGAAAAGAAACCAGCGCACGTGAGAAGAAACTGACTAAATGCGCTTCAATATTTAAAATGCACAGCACATGTGCGAAATATTTGAAGAAGGATTTGCGTATTTTGCTTAATTATTTGGTAGTTTAAAGGATTGTTAGCAAGATGTTTAAATAAAGTATGGGTTATTAATTTGTCGTTTAAAACAATCATAGACATTACTATCATAGAACAGCTTATAATTTGCTATTAAAAGAAATAACAACGAAAATGAATGATAAGAAACATTTTCGTATTATAGCAAATGAATGAATGAATGAGCTAAATTGACAAGGTTAGAAAGCTTCAACACATCTTGTTGAATTTGAGGTATATCGAAAAAAGCACATATAAAATACTTAGAACTAATACTAATACATTCACACTAATAAGGATAACATATTTGGTATTTGTATTTCCTTAGCTTTTCTGCTTTATTCCTTTTATTTTCCATTTCCTTTTTATATTCATTTTTTATCTTATTTATATCCTTTTTATTCCTTTTATATCAAATTAAAATGATAACAAAAGCAAGCTTTAATTGATTTATATCAATACTAACGGGTTCAACAGTAATTCCACGATAACTAGGATGTAAACAATCCCACTTATTTTAGAAAGAGTCAAAAGAAGAGACAACAAAATAATTAAACCTTTTGCTAGACTTGTGTTCTAGGGATGAGAGGAAAAGAGGGCGCAAAGGAAATATGCTGGTGATGTTGGCCTACAGTGATGTATCAAATCTATTTTAGCCCATTTTCACAAAATTATTTTTCTCGGTCATGCTACTGGTTTAGTTTATCATGTTCTTCGTTGTTCTTCATTGCTCTTTTGTTTTCTATTTATAGTGATTGGAACAGCTTAACAATTAGCAAGTCTCAAACTTAAAATAAAAATATTTTGAAGAACATTACTACTCACCATTTAAAAGAATTGACCTACTAAAACTGCTGCGTTTATATGTTAGTTATACTTTAGAATTACATAGAAGATAGAAGGACATGTACAATACTACTGATAGTAATAAAAATTTGTACAGGAAAGATAACGACCAGATAAACCTGAGAAGGTTTTGCATATTTTCCTAAAGTGTTGCAATTACTTCAATGTTATTTTAAATCGATTTAAAATATTGTAAGAAACTTTCGTCTTCGCCCGTGTCTGTGTTTGAGAATCCAAAACATTAGAAAACTAAAGAAAAGAACAATTTAATTCCCCGCGGTACATCACTGGTGGTGAGCATCGCAGCGAAACGCCACTCACCACCCACCGAGAGCATAACACAAAGTGATGCTGGTCGTCGAGACGGTACACTTGCCGCCGCTGCTGCCGTTCCATTCGTAACTGTGTTCGCGTGACGCGACGACGTGTTCGCGCGTACTGAGATCGGCGGGTTTGCAGTTTCAGATTCGACACATGTGCTAGCTGTTTTCAAAACAAACCTGGTGGCCAGCTCGAGTCCAGCGCAATTGTTTCAAGTCTTCAAAAGAGCAAAAAAAAACCATCTTCTAAATCAAAACACCGCGAAACATTTGGCCGGCGATCGGATCCGATCCCACCCTTATTCCTGATCGCACCGTCATCGGCGTCGGTTCTACAGCAGGGAGAGGCACACCGACGCACTCAAGCAAGCCGTGTTGCGAACGCGACGCGGTAAACATCTGTGCCGCATCATCATTATCTCGCAACATGTGCCAGCTGCGCTGCGTTCGGCCGGCTACCAGCGCAACCAATTGACAGCTGCAAGCGTTCCGTATCGGGCTGCCGGCCCGTACGTTGAGGCCCCCTTTTTTCCTCGTGCGCGTGTTTGTGTGCTGCCAAACAGTGCGACAGCGAATTTCGTGGCGTCCCGAGTGGTGCGCCCAAGAACAGATTGCCCGGTCCGGCCGCACACGTGTTCCGCGACAGGTGCGTCACTCTTGACGCGGCGTGTGTTTGTGTGATTGATGCGATGCTCGGGTAGTTCGGGTCCGGGTTGTGCTGCGAATCTGTACCGTGGAAGGTTGAGGCGGAAAAATCTCAAACCAACCCCGCGTGCTTCGTGCGAAGGTGACAGTGTTCGAGTTTAAATCGGGTACAAACCATGGCGGTCTTTGATGCGGAGTTCTGGTGAGAAAACTTCTTCCCCGACGATCAGCTGTTCCTGAGCCCCGCAAGGCTCACGAGGAGCGTAGCTTTTTTACGTTGTGTGTGTGTATATGTGTGTGTGTTTGTGTGTTGCCTGCGCGCGTGTTGTTACTCTCAAGTGTTGCAGTGTGTTGGTGTACCCACCCTCCTCGGTAACTGAACACCTTCCGGCGAAACACGTGCGCGCGTTCACTATCTTTCTCGCTTGTCGCATCTCTCTCGCTCACTCGCACCGGTATCCCGGCAGCGTCCGAAGAGCAGTTTGAACAGTCGCCGTTAGTGGGTGTTGGTGAAAGTTCCTTCAACCTTTCGAGCCAGGATCGAGCTTCCTCCAGTCATCCAACGCCGAGTCGGACGAGCACGAGGCACCTCCGTCGTGGAAGCAAAGGTAAGCAGTCACGGTGTGCCGTCCCGACCAGAACTCCATTAGCGTTTGCGGTATGGAATTTTCTCAAATTAGAACGCACCAATTATACGCCGCACCCTGCCCCCCGACACCGCCCTGTGCAGGTCCCATCTGTCACCGGATTAGGTGGCCATAAATCAATGCAGTTGGCACCGGTGCACAGGATGCACCCGAACTCTCGAGAATTCCGGCGCGCCAAGGCGCTATGGGCGACTTGTTCCCTTCGGGTGGCAGCGGGAGCAGTAGTAGCGATTATTATTGCCCACCCCACCGTGGTAGCTCGACTCCGCCAGCCGGGTTACTGCCGTGGAGTCGTCGCCGTCCGATGATTGCCGTGCATCACGCAACCGAAAATAAACATCGTGCAAAAACATTACATTTTCTTGGACCGTGACTTGGGCCGGCCGTACGTCCACCCGTTGGATCATCTCGGTGTGGAGCGGCGCACGTGTTACGGTTCCCGGAGCGAATTGGATCAGATTTCTGGATACACGGTGCGCTCGGTGCCCGCGTTTGATGTGTGTTGGTGCTTGGCGTCACAAAGCCGTCCCCAGCGTACCCGGTTTGTGGTCTGCAACTTTAATGGCCGCCTAGTCTTTATAAGTATGTGCCCCGCTGAACTAATCGCATTTCGAATGTCGGGAAAGCATCTTCTGCGCTGCACCAAGAATAGCTGACGGGAGACTTTGTCACGTCCAAAACCCCCGGACGTTGGCGGCGCATGGTTCTAATCTTCTGCGCTGCACCAAGAATAGCTGACGGGAGACTTTGTCACGTCCAAAACCCCCGGACGTTGGCGGCGCATGGTTCTCCGAATTAGAACCCAGAACCGTTTCGACCAGGCGCCGTCGAAGACGGCATCGAAACGACCCTGGCCCGGCACGGCTCGGCACGGCATTTACTTACACCTGCCTCGCAGCGGGTCGAAATTTATGTGATCATATGTTGACAGACTTCCCCGTTTTTGCGGTGCGTACGCCTGCACGCATCGCATCGGGCCCGTTAGCTTCGCTGGTATTGGTTGGGTTCGTTTCGGGCCGTAAACGTGGCCCACGGGGCAAGCTGCTGCCCCGGAAGCGGCTGGGCTGCAATTTAGCATCGTTTCGTTCAGCTGTTTTACCCTGCTGCCGGTTGGCGGCTCCTGTGTCTTGTTCGCTCCTTCGTACGCATTACACTTTCTTCCCTCGTGTTGGTGCTGCTGTTGTGCACATGTCAGAGGGTAGGTACGCTTGTCCTGCCCGGGACGACCTTGCTGTTGCTGCCGATCACCCCGGGTGATCCTTTTTTGGGGTTTCTGTCCCTATTTTCCTATCCCTTTTTTGTGCTGTTCGATGAACGGTGGGAATATGGGAAGGTGTGGAATTTGACCAAGACACCGTTAGCATCCTAGTCACAATGGAGAGTAACCTAATATTTGGAAAGTGTTTGATTTCTGCAAAGTTTGCAGAAGAAACAATTGATTTTTGTGTTTTGTAATCATATACATAAAAAAGGTTAAGTGTTCTAGAGAAAAATATCCTATTGTGGTAATAAGCTCTGGGTGACTTTGCACCAAGATGTTGCACCCATTGTCGTACAGTGTTATAAATAAAGTAGTTTCGTGATAGTTCATATATAAATAGTTCTCAACTCTAAAAATACGTCTATTCTCAACGAAACGGTAGCTTAGGGACATTGGGATCTCTTAGTTTAAACGGGTGTAGAAGAGAGTAGAAAAGAAGTATGGAATATTTCCATTGATTAGTTGGTCCGCAGTTCACAAACTTTGATCGGAACTTTTAACCTTATTGTAAACATTTGAGAGAGAATACTTCAAATCGGTCAAAACTTCAAATAATTCAGAGCCTTTACGTACACCTATTACGCGCCTATACTACCAGCAACGGACACATTCCTCCAACGGTTTTCCGCTTCTCTGGACGTGTTTCTTCGTGGCATATGGCATCACATGCTGCTGCCAGTCATTCGCGGCACGCTGCAGGCACGATTGCCCTCGACGGTCCATATCAAATTAGTTGGAAGCAATCTCGGCTGCGCTAATGTTGTTTTTGTTTGGGTTTTCACACCGTGCCGCACTGGGGCTTCTTCGCCGGGCTGGGACGGCGATGGCGCTCTGCCGTAAGTCACAACAAGACAAATTAGTGATTGAGTTATGCTGATGGAAGCGTTGGGTGATCGTTGGCCTGCGATACAGGTAGAGCGGAATTTGGGGAAGAAGCATGTGCAGAGAGAAAAACGAAGTACTGCTTTAGGTTTATAAGAATGGTGTTCAATAGAATTGGGAACCAAATTGTATAGGAATTAAAAACTTAAGCTATTAAGAAATCATTTTTTGGAAGTCCTCCGCTAATAGCCTAATTGGTTAGACTGACATTTTGACAATATCATTCAAATTCATTCCATCATCTTGTCATCATTTGGAATCGGTGTGGCCTGGTGGAGTACTTGTTAGTGGCGCTGGGTTCTATACGCCAGGTCTGATGCCAAAATCTCAACTGGAATATCTCTTTCCTGGCTGCATATGCCTTATTGGAATGGATGGTATAACTGAGTCTGGTACACTTCACGTACAAAAGGCATGCCCGCTATGCCGTTGCTCCAAAGAAGAAGAACAAATATGGCCACTACAGTCTAATCCGCTTCAAAAATGAGAAAAAACACATTCTTAAATGGATCAAGTTTTGTGGCAATTATTTGCACCGTTCCTACCACAAATGGTCTTATCCTGTTTGCACTGTCTGCAGAACTAGCAAGCACATGCGTCTGGCCCGAAATTCGGCTACAAGAACCACATCCCAGCCAACCGCACGCATCACCAACGAACGTCACGTTGTTTGGAATGCAATCTGTGTACCTTATCTGCCTAAAAAAGCTGCAATTTTTCAAACACGCTCGGTTCGAACTTCGTCCGACGGCGAGGATAGCTTCACCGTACGCAATTACCACCGGGGTGAGTGCACGAGGTACGCATCCTTCCCTGTTGTTCTTGCCATGGTCCGGCTGAGTAAATTCATCGCGAAAAAATATATGCACAGACTCGATGTCCGGCAGCGCACCGGTTCGCACCGAAGTCTTCCAGTATGCGGGCCGCTTGTTTCCTTAGTCTGCGTGTGCGTGTGTTTTGGAACGGCGAAGACGGGCCAGTTGCAGCGTTCCTTCCGAGCCTCCGGAGCGAGGCTCACCGAGGGGACCTCCGTTAGATCTCTGGAAGACCGTGCACCGAAATATCCAAACATTACGCCCGGGCTGGCAGTCTGGCAGAAACAACAAGAAACCGATAGAGAGATATACCCCGGCGTGCGATGGCGTGATGCACCAGGTTCGCCTTGACGATGTTGACGATGCCGCAGCGGATGATATTCGCCGGTAGCTGAGGTTCCCGGTTGTCGGACGACTCAGCGACTCAGCAAGGAGGAAGGTGAGCTAAAACAAACAAGCACGGGCCGGGGCTCTCTATCTCTATCGCTTCGGTTCGCTCGGTCCGCTTGCGACGTGCTACGTGAGTCTGCGGGTTGTATCTTGAAAATGTGCCGATAGCCCGGACCGGTGGCGAGTGGCAGCGTACAGGGCCGGGACCACCATATCCTTGAGCGTTTGCCGCGTGCGGCAAATTTTCCCCGAAAACCGCTCCGTTCGCAGGGCGAGCTCGGGAGTCTTTGGAGCGGGAGTTGTTGCTCCGTTGCCTGCCACACTGTTCGTGTCATCGTGGCCGGCCCCGCCAGAAGTAGATAGTAGCTGCTGCTGCTGCTTTGATTTTCTCCCGCATTTTCCGAGCCAGCGCGAACTGCCGATAACAAGAGCTCTGGGTTCCCCGTTCCAAACCCCCAAATACACACACACAGAGTCGCGCACAGGCAGGCTAGTAGAACAACAGAAACGCACCCGAGCGGTTTGAGCAATGTTTCGGGGCCAGGACTCAGGCTGGCTGGAATGCAAGCAACCGAAAAACTCGCATCCAGCCTCCACGGGACGAGATGCAGGCAGCGCAGCCCAGCGCCAGCGACCCGTCGGCAGTGTCAATGTTGCGGTGAGACGCGGCTCTGTACGACTGGGCGCACCACCAAGGGTGGCAAGTTTATCCCGTTTAAGCTTCCATTAGGGGTTTTTTTTCTGGTTCGTTTTTTTCCACCACTCTAGCCATGCGGGAGACTCCTGCCCGGGCTCCTGCAGTTGCCGATGGTTCCCCGAGACCGAATCCAGTGTACAAACATTGTGCAAGTGCGGGCGAAATGACAACACAAATGTGCATACGGTTAGGCCCGGCTTTTTGGGGCTAATGCGAAATACGCAGGGGGCTGGTTGGAGTGTGCGTAGCACGCGGGCCCGTGTGTGTGGGACGTTGGGCCCTTATCGCTCTGGAAGATCCCTAAGTTTTCGCAGGTTCGGCTTGTGCAATTGACGTTTGGTTGTTGCGTGGAGCGGTGCGTAAGACTGGGCAGGAAAAATAAAGTTGTCGGTACGGAGCCTTCCGTGGAGCGTTCGTGTTGAGTTTTGGAGATATCAGCACATTGCGTTGGATGTGTTTTCTTTTTTCTGTTCAGGATCTTTCTTTGAGAAACAGTTAGATAAAAGCTTATGGAATTCATGTTGAGTTTGTTGAAATATAATTCAAAATGTACAACAACATATTTTACTTAATAAAGAATAGATTATTCACAATTCAGATGCATCGTAGATAATGTCGTAAAACTGTGCGATGTAATGTCGATATTTAGTAATATTTTGTGCTCGTTTGATCGCAATTATAAACAATCCAAGGATATCATTATATTAATCATTATAGCATTAATATCGTTAATAATATCCACCAAGTAGTCAATAACATTTCTATACATGATGCTTGTGAGTCTATACTCACTATAATGACTGATATAATGACATCCTTGGATTGTTTATAATAGCGATCAAACGAACACAAAATATTACTAAATTTTTCCAGTATATCGCACAGTTTTACGACATTATTTGCGATGCATCTGATCTGTGTATAAAATATTTACAAAAATATTTACTTTTGACTTCGCACTTATTAGAACCACGAGTTTAAAACTTCGATTTGCCATAGCGAAATAGAAATAAAATCTGTTCCAACATTTCTTGCGCGTTTATGCTCGTGAATCTTCTCTGGCGGAAGAAACGCTTCGTGTTAAGCAATCGCTCAGCAAGCTCGCACTGCAAATGCGTTCCGGTTGGAGCACCGTTTGCTGGAACAGGGATGTCTCCCACGCAAGCGGCGGTCCAGGTTCGGCTCGCCTGTTTCCCCGGGTTTTAATGACTGTGGGAATGGCCGCAGCCGGAAGGCTCGCGCATTGAAATCCTCGTGGGATTGCACGCGCGCCACACCGCGCGTAACAATGCGCGTTGTTTGGGAGCAGGGAGCGTGGAACGGCAGCTTCATCATCCGACCACCATCCGTCCTCCGGCCGCGGTGCATGGTAAATAACAGTTTCGGTAAACATCGGCCCGGCGGAAACGTACGCTTTTGGGGCTCATTAAATCGGACCGTCGCGGCCATTAATGGCCGTAATTGTGACCATTATTTCAATCTGGTCATTGGTGTAGTCCAGCGCGGTAGGAAGCTCGTTCGGTTTCAAGATTGACTGGACAGAATGGTTCAAACACACACTCTCTCTCTCTCTCTTTCTATCTCTCCCGTCAAAGAAAGCGTTTGAGTATTAGTTGGTGAAGGTGGAGTAGGAATTATTAGTTGGAGAACTGCGGCAAGATGGATCAATAGTTTGCTGATCGAATCACAACAAATCACGCTGTCGTTGTTGCGTTTTTCTTTTCTTGAAAAGAGTTTTCCACGCCCGAACAATAGCTACACTGCCCGAGCCAGCGTAATAGTGTCATTATGCTGTCAAACGCTACAGGGAATGAGAAAATTGGGCCTTAACTTTCATCTTTTCCCCGGTTTCCCGAATCTATTGATGAAAGTAAAAGTTTAATGAGCTCGATTGACAATTTATTGACGCGTTGTGGCCGGGGCTGGGATGATGGAAAAGCGGCGAGCCATCTGTCTGCAACCTCCAACACACAATTGTTCTTTTTTGCTTCCCACAACAAAAAAAAACGGCAGTGTGGGGTGAGTTGCGAGATATGCTGCAGATGTAAATTATGCAACATATGCTCTTATACACGCTTACTGTCGAACCCGAGAGTGCGCGCGCGCCCGACACAAAGATGCCCATGTTCGAGGCGTTCCACGAGCACCGAAAAGGACACGCTACCGACGTTTGCGAATCTTCTGCCAGCCAGCTCGGGCTGGGCAGCTCGTGGGAGTTTATCCACATGGGTCACGAAAGCGGCCGCCTTAAATCCGCCCGACGAGGCAGACACACTCGGGGCGCCGGGACCGGGCACGTGTGCGAGAAACAATTTCCGACGAATAATAAGCCCTTGATTTAATAAAACACAAATAAAGATTGTGTGTATCTCCTGCGACATGTCGGAGGGCGACGCGGCTGCAGCGGGCTTGCTGAGTTGTGTTCGGGGCGATCGGTAATGGGGCGATCAAAGAAAGATGTTTTTGATGGACTGGATGGTACGGCAGCTGGAGTCAGACTTTGGATTCACACTTGAGGTATCCGGGAGAGCCGTCGTCAGTTCGATACTGGGAGTCGGGAAGATTGGATGGTAATGAAAGTTGAACACGATTGGATCATGGTTGTGCACAACTCGAAGAAATTTCAACGTTGCTATCCTACACCTATCGCATTAACTCAGAGAATTTAGGGCTCCATCAATAGCATATGTATGTCTGAATTTTATGCACATACATAATGGGTTTGAAAGACATTAATGAATTAAATGGATTGTTTATATCTCTTCAATCTTCGATGACCCAAACGAAGATCTTTTCCAAGGTTTTTATTTAACTCAATCTCACAAGTTTTTTCGTATTATTACCTTCAGACATACATCTATATTAATGATTGACATGTCTGAAATTGTAATAATCATTCATTTTCACGAAAATATAATAGTTAGGCAGGCATTCTAGATAACCACCCTAACATCGACTGAGTTCATTACCTGTCTTCTATAAGATCAAGTCTGCCATACATTTTTCGATTGGAATATCCCAAGGGAACTCCGAAACAGGCACAGATGGTTAAAAAATCTGTAGACTCAGATGCAAAACAAAAAATATGGCTATATGGCAAATATACTATAAACGTACGTTTAAAACACATTGCGGAAGAACGCGCGATGTTTTCTTGGCCTGGCCCTGAATAGGTCCATCTTCCGTTGCTGTGATTTTAGTCTTAAAAGATATTCTTTATATTTTAAGATATAAAGAAGCAAATCAATTTTAAACATTCAATTATGACTTTCTTCTCTCTTCACAATTTTGTATCTTCGGTTTCTGGTTGGATTATCAGAACCTTGAGGGGTACATATTTGCAGTTATTGCTATCAGTGTTAGTATCTACCATTTAGAAAATTGTGATTTTCAACTAACTGTTTTTAGAACTAACGCCAACATCGTGTTCGACAGCTAGCTGATAGTTTTGAGCCTTGAACATATGTAATCTGACCTGTTCCTTTAATATTATTAAAATGTTTAGGTGTTAATTATATCCGTGAAATCAAGTTTCTTTCTGTTCACGATGTTTGAAAATGTTCTTTACTCACTCTTTATGGTTCAGTAAGCATTGATTAGTTTTCTGTCCGTCGGTCGGTACCGATCTGTACTGAGTACTGCAAACGCTTCTTAGAATCGGACGTCCGCCACAACTTCTGCCCGCACTGTGTGATGGACAATGTATCGACAGCTTAAGTGCCGCGGACCGGTTGTTGGTGTTGTTGGGATGCGTATAGGTGTAAGTGAAAGTTTTGCTGCACGGCAGTCCTCTTAACTCCATCTCCCGTGGACGTGAAACGTGGAAGAAAACGGCTCGGCCAAAGTTCTCGTGCCCCACGCTGTTCGGGATGCACAACGAGCCGGTGCCGGTGGTGTGAGATACCTGTGGGAAAATGAAGCCTTTTGCCGTCCGGGTGCTGATGTGCGGGTGCGGATGTGGTTGCCGGGCGTCGCAACCAGCATCCCGAAACCCGAACAGAACAATGTCCGGAACACATGGGATGGTGTTTTTCGGTTCGTGCCCGAGGAAGCTTGCTGTCCTCGCGAGCGGACGGGATTGAGCGGTGCGCTTATTGGACGTGCCGGGGTGATCGGTAGTTTGCTAACGCCGGATGGATGCAACGGACCCTGCAAACGGAGAAGGCAACCGAAGCGATTGTCAGAGACATTGGACCCCTCTCGAGACCTGGCGCTGACAGGTGCACTAACGATGCTTTTGTGTGGCCGAAGGTGCATCATCCTGGTGGAGTTGAGGTGGATCCTCAATTTCCGGGTAGACGTACATGCGGGGTGTGCCAGATAACCAGATGCACTTGATGGAATCATGTCAACGCTCCGGTTGGAAGGACGATAAGAATCTTAATTATCAACACAGAGCGCAGCGGCAGATTAGTGCGTCGTTTCTAGATTGGATTTGTTGGATTAAGAGTGGGCAACAAGTTTGTCCGTATTCCAAACACATGTTGGACCTCACTGGACAAATGTTGGAAATGGATTTAACATGAGAAGTCGCACATTTCTGCTAGTACTTAAAATATCGTACTGAAGAATATGTTAGATCATTTTCAATCCTTTCCAAACTAACCCAATGGACGTCCGTAACACGCTAGGGAGAGTTGCGAGCCGAGATTTCAGTTGCCTGCCCACGTGCTCCCTGAGTTCCCCCGGATAAGCTCCAGTCCGTTAGAACTTTGGCGTAATTAATCATTGGTCGCACGTTTCACACACGTGCCCGCTGGTTATTGCCCGCCACCCCTCTTCTGCGGGCGAAAGTGCACCGTGCCACCGTGGGTGGAATCAGCCGGTGGGGCCGGTGAGTGCATGTGGCGGATGGGCTGGAGGCAAACTCGGGCCGGAACATCGCTGCGGTTTCTGTGGGTTAGGCTTCCGTAACTGGAGGCAGCAGATGGTTGGCGGGCAAACGAACCGATCGGGTGGAAATATCATGAAGAACTAGAATAAAAAGGAGCTTCAATTGTTTGCTCCTACACATAAAGTAATAATTAACGGTGAACAGGTCGCAATGGTTTTTAAAATCATTCAGACATTTCGTTAATTGGCATTATTCTTAATTTTAGTAGTCGAAATATTATATTTCGACTAAAACAAATGCTATTTAGTTTATATATAGTTCCAGTTCCAATATAGTTCCATTTGATTATGTTTTATTATTTATTTTATTTATTTTTTCTTTTTTAAATTAATTCGGATAAGATGTAATTCAAAAAAAATATTTTAGCATACAATCCACAACATAACTATGGAACTTATTGTGGTCATAATTATTAGACACCTTACGGATTTTTTTTCGCTTTTTCAAATAATCTGCACACTTCAACCACAATTATAACACAGATGGAGAAAAGCGTTTTTTATATGCTTTAAAATATATTTCTCATAAAAAAAGAACAAAAATGTAATGAAAATGTATTTTTACTTGCTACGGTTGGTTTTTGAAGCACTATTTAAAGCTCAATTTTACAGGGTTTTTTTACCTTCGTTGTGATCGCATGTGCAAGATACTAAACATTTCATCCGAAACTTTAATTTAAGGCTTTCGGTTATTTTTGATCGAAACTAGTTTACACAAAGTTACAGAACGTTTCTAGTGCTTCTGTTAGCAAATTTCTAACATAATCCAAACACACACTAACACAGCTCCGCTACGACCCATATGGTGAGCGTATGGTGCTCCCCTTATTAGAAGCACTTTTGCGCCCTTTTTTCCACCCCCATCCCCGTCGAGTAAGTGCTTTCTTCTGCGCACAAACTATTCCGCACAAACAGTGCCCCTCCTTCACCGTTTCCGGCTCATCGGACAGCGGCACAAACAAACAAACCGAAACCGAAACTATTCTTCAACTCACAGCCGCCGCCGCCTGGTGGCGCTTGGTCAGCGGCGGTGAGAATTGATTGCATCTAGGGTTGCGTAAAACTTGTCGAAATTCCTGGGGCCGAGACCGGTCGATGCCAGCCCCCTCCGGAACCCGGACCGTAAGGAGGAAAGCCACCGTGAAAGGAGCTGCACGGCCGGGTCCGGTGTGGGAATAACAGGTGTAAAATGGAAAAGTGTACTTTATTCATCGTGCAGCGTGTTCGGTGCGGCCATATGCTGTGTGAGAGCATTTTTTCCCAGCCCTCCCTGCCTGGATGGGCGCGATGAGTGGGGCTGTCTCGCAAGGCTGCTGACGTTTTGGGCGGCTGGGTGTTTTTTTCGGAATTAATTCAAAATTAAGTTGTCCGAGAGCGAGGGCAGCTGGCGAATGTGCGGCATGTGGTTCTAATTTTCGTTCCAGGCGCGCACCATGGGGCGCGAGTGGAAGTTTTTTTTAGGTTAAATTTGCCTATTTCTGCCTCGAAAGAGTTTTCCTCTAATGTGTCGGAATGTGGAGCAGATCTTTAGAAAATAGTGATTTTTCTTCTCAGACATTCTACATGTACAGGGTGCCTCCATTTCTGATCGCTTCGTAATGTCACGCCGCGAACATGGATTACGGGCTGGCTTTTCTCGTTGCCGGCGGCACTTACACGCTAAAATTAGCTTCCATATTTGCCGTCGTAACAATACGCGGGCACGGGCAAAACTCAAACGGCTGGAAAACACCCTGACGTATCGGTGCGATGCGATTTGTCGTACCATGCAGGGGTTTTCAGCCGCACACGCGGCGGACGGGTACGGTCACAATTTACTGCCGAGCGGCAGCTGTGTGTCATGTGGAAAACTGAGACGAGAAAAGAAAAAAACACACACACACACATAAGGCGAAAAGGAAAGAAACGAAACGAAACGGCAGCCAGAGCCGAATATTACTGCACAACATTTGTTCGATATCGATATCCTTCATGTGGCTGCTGCCCGCACCGGATGCGATGGCGGAAAACTGAGCTCCCCGTGGTCCTAACGAAAAAGTGAAGGATTTTTTTTTTTACGCCCGCTTCTGTTGTCCCGCCGCCTTGCGCTGGAAAAACAAAACGCCCGCGAATTTGCGCGGCGGATAAAGACAGGTTTTTCGGAAGGATTTCTGGCCACACTGGTGCGGCTGCTCCCACCCTGGGCAGCTGGGCTGGTGAGTAAACATAGGCAAGTACACCGAATGGGGGAAGATTGGAAACGACGACAACAACAACAAAAAAAGACGGCGGTTATTTGTACCGATTTTCATGAATAAATAAAATCGCCATTAAACACGATTGGTTTCGTGCGCGGCGGTGTCGGCTGACGAGCGTACCGTTCGGCTCGTCGGCAAATGGCTTAAGCCTTTTTCCGGAAGAGATATGACGGCCATTTCGGTGTGAGGTGGGATGCTCTATCAGCATCCCTTGGAGAGTGGTTGTATGTTCCATATTACCTGTGAGATTTTGTTCGTGTTACATATTGTGGTTTGTAAGAATGCCAATGTGGCTTGAATTGAAGATACTTGGACTTTTGATTATTTTTAAATCCACTTTAAAATTTACAATTGAAGAAAGCAATCAAAAGTTTAGTTTGATGATTGAGAGTGTCAAGAACTTTGTAGTTATTTTGAAGATCTGGAAATTCGGGAATAAAAATAATTAAAAATATAGTATTATCTGAGCAGTCTTGAAGATCTTTGAGAACTCTGTATGGTAGAAGTTCTTAGTTGCTAAAGACTTCCCAGGAAGAAATTTGAAGCCGTCAAATAAAGCGTTTGGAGCGCGTTTGTGTTTTCGCGCAAATTTCAAAATCATCCTGAATATACGCTTTAAACACATTTTTATGCCTTTTTCATTCAGTGTTATTAAATCTAATTTGTTGTGAAAGCAAAGGATGTCTGTTTTATTCAAGCCACCAAGCTGTATCGAGACAGGGCAAATAATGAGTCAATAATACGTTGAAAAGCGTTTGTCAAACGCATTATTTATATATAATTCAGCTGATTCGTCAATTGAGCGCCTAAATGTATGCAACATGCTCAACATCGTCGTCCTATTGATGATTTATTAACACTTTTTTGTCTGAGAAATAAATATTCATCGATGGGATAGTACTGAAGCATCATCCATTCGCTACAATTTAAGATCAAACATCGTCTAGTCGACAACCATACCAGTTCTGGGATTCAAACACCAATAATATTTACGAAAAATGTGAAGTACTATCTAATCCATGTTTGGAGCACATCATTTACACCGTCATTGGTGGTTTGAAAACATTTCCTGGATGTTCTTACTTAGTTGTAATCAAGAACCCGTGCTGCTGGTATACCTATCTTCATCTTCTGAACCAAAAACAAACAAATAGGACAAGTATGCAAACTCATGTTGCGGAACAGCAACGGCGCATTACTCAAACACACTTCCCTAACCTCATTTCGGCTCTGCAAAAACATACATCCTTCGCGCATCGCGCAAACATCGCACCAAACGCAGCACATCACACACGGCGTGACGCAAGCGTCACACAAATGTGGCGAGCCTCAAAAAGCCGAACCCATTACCGGACCGGTTGCAAGGTCGGGAACGGTTTGCTCGAACGATCTTAATTAAGTCGAAAACTGCCAGCCGATCGGCAGCTAGGTGCTGCTGCTCCGGCGCACTACTTTGTGCGTTGTCAAAAGGTCGACCCCTTTTCACGCCGACTCCTCACGCGGTCCAGATCGGCGGCAGCTGGTCCGTGTTGGTGTTGGTCCGGATATGGGAACCCAACGTACCCGGTGGTATTTGTAATTATGGCAACGAGCCGTCACTCACGCGAGGATGTTTCCTTCGACTGGCTGAAAGGAGCCAAGTATAACAGAAAGAAGAGAAAAAAAACAATCACCGCGCCAACTACGCGCCCGACCTGGGAGGAAGTATTTCCAACTCGTATTCCAAAATGTCACGCCTCGAGTGAAAGTGCAAGACGTGCCTGTGCGCCCGACCTGCAGGAAGCGCGCATGATGACTTAGTCCCGGCTGACCGTGTGTTTCATTTCTTCGTTCTATTTTCAGGTAACACAGACAAACTGGTTCCAATCAAAAACTTCCAAACGTTTCCCAGGACGCGCCCGTGCGAGGTCAGACGGCTGTACCGTCTCAAGTATTTGCCGTGCATCATTAGCGGAAAGACGTGGAGCTTGGAACGTGTTCCAACAAGACGTAAGACGGGGCAGCAACGGTGAGAACTAGGCAGCAGCATAGACTCGTAACACTTGAAGCGATCCAAACTGGCTGCTTTAGCTTGGGCAGTGTTTCGGCGTTTTAAGCCAGATAAGAACGACGGCGCTCTAGCCCAACCGAGAGGAAGCACCATGACGTGCACAAGCCGTACGTTCGCGCGAATCAATTAGAACACCTCTGGGTTGTATCACATTACAGTGCATCTTTCGTCACAATAGGCAGGGCAGGGCCCTTCCAGCGGTTCCAGCACACCCGCCGGAACCGCCCAGATCCGCGCTCGAGTTGGAAATGATTTATGGCCGGCGTGGATCACCTGCGAAAAGGTAAACAGTTCGCAGCGTCGGCCGGCCGGGTCTCGAGATCTCACGCTGACTTACCGAGTGCCGGAGCGAAACTGGGGGAAAAAAAGGTATCTGCAATCCGTCCATTTACCACCAGTGCGCCATAACCGATGCGATCTCGCCTTGCGTTGGAATGCCGGCTGCCCAGGGTGGTGCGGGATCTGGTTTGTGTCCGGTGCCCGGTCCGGTGTGGTATTGAAAATATTTTAGTGTGTCTGTTTTTTCTTGAAACACACCACATCTCCGGCAAACGCTGACCGACGCCCGGTACGGTATGTAGCGTCGTTCTCAGTGGGTTAATTGACTTAGTTCCGCAATGGACTGAGGCCGGTGTTTAAATGTGCGTTTTGTTTTCCTCCTGCAGCTGTGTGCTCACGCAAGTGCTTTGCGCTGCGCCATAAGTGATCATGTTTTCAATTTGGAGGCAGAAGATCTTCGCTCCGCTGGCTTTCTGTTGTGAGAAAAGCATCGGTTCCATTCTTCGTGTTATAGTGTACTAATTGGGTTATTTGTAATGTTCGTACATACCATTCCGAACAACTTGTTCAACTATGTTGTGATGATCCTTATAGATGATCGTATAGTCGACTCCTCAACAGGATGTTGGAGAGCCTAAATCACTAAGAATTATGCAAAGTTGTTCATTACAATTGAAAGATACCTTTCAAATTTCATTATTTCAAAGAATCTCTCTTTTATACTAAAATTTCAAAGATTTGTTGTATGCTAATGGTCTGTGTCAACTTGCACTGTCAAATATGTGCCAGATGTTTGAAGATCAAAAAGAGTAATCAATTCTGAAGGGATTTTAGATAAATGCCTGCTGCCTTTTCCCATTCAAGATATGGCTCTCATTATTAGAACCTCTTTTTCTATCCTGTTGTCAATCTTCACAGATTTCAACGTGGAGGGGAAATCCCTTTCAAGAACTATCTACCGTATCCACATTCGGTTTAGACGCGGCAAATTCCTTCACCATGTATCACCCGTATCGGGCCGCGTGGAGATGACGCTCCACACATCTCGATACGAAGGTGCTCTCGATATCTCAAGTATTTGCCGTGCATCATTAGCGGAAAGACGTGGAGCTTGGAACGTGTTCCAACAAGACGTAAGACGGGGCAGCAACGGTGAGAACTAGGCAGCAGCATAGACTCGTAACACTTGAAGCGATCCAAACTGGCTGCTTTAGCTTGGGCAGTGTTTCGGCGTTTTAAGCCAGATAAGAACGACGGCGCTCTAGCCCAACCGAGAGGAAGCACCATGACGTGCACAAGCCGTACATGGTTTTAAATGATGGAAGCATTCCGCCGTAATTGGCCCGGAGCCTGGTGGTACGAATGTGTGCCTGGTGTGTGTGTGTGTCCTTGGTGGACCAGCATCCCGGCCGGTGCCGTGGATCACATACGACCGGCTTTCCTCCGGAGCCGCGATGGGAAACGTCCGGGCGTGGAATAAATTATCAGACGACCTTTGCCGCTGCGCTGAGCGCACCGAGCCGGTATGGTGAGTGAAAGCGCGACTGCCAGCATGGGCGGTATCTTCGCCGCCACAATACAATCTAATGTTACGAAACGCATCCCTTGAGCGTGTGATCCAGCATTGATCGGCGGGCGTTCGAGTTGGGCGGGCTTGGGAATGATTAAATATGAAGCAAATAAGGGTACGGCCACGATGGAGCGACGGCTGAGATACTGGTATTGTTTTGACAGATCGATATAGTTTGCTGCACAGTTCTTACTGTACCGGTTAAAGTTTCGATGATCGTTTTTAATTAAAAATACACGTCCAGAATATCAAGGATATAATGGCGAAATGTAGACGACATAAAACGTATACTCATCTGCTGAACAAGAACAGAAATTTAATTTTAAATCCCACAGATCGTTGGGTTTATTGAGGAAATCTATTAGAGACACTTATAAGGAAATCTATAAGAGGAATGATGATCGGAGCCCGACCGCAGATTTCGGAATCGTGCGCCGGAATGCGCCACGGAAAACATAGAAAAATACATGCGTCGGACACGACGCGGGTGTCGGCTCGCTGCCTGCAGGCACCATGCGTGGCCAAATTGCCCGGGCGTTGATTGGTAAATTCCTTCACCATGTATCACCCGTATCGGGCCGCGTGGAGATGACGCTCCACACATCTCGATACGAAGGTGCTCTCGATACGCACGGGGCACGGTTGTACTTGTCCGTGTTAGCCATGTCCGCGAGTACCGGAGTACGTCCGTTTGCTCAGCTGCCTGGACTGTTGACGAAGTTGTACAGCTGTTTTGACACTTGGCACGAACCGTCTCGACGAGGTTGCAAGTGGCAAGTGTTTGGAAATAAAGAATGCCGATCCATTGATAGTGCGTAGGGCAGGCAGTGAACCCCCTGTTTTGCCTCGTGTGCGCGTGTTTTGTTTCTTTGTACTACGCCAAGGTTGAGCTATATTTTTGGAGCGCCTTGTGCATTGTTGCTTTTTTCTCAGTTTGGTATAATTTTCATGAGAATTTCGTCGTCTACCGAGCGGCAACCCGTGTTGGAAAATTTGACGCTATCTTCGCATGGGGCTTGGATGCCAGGAGTTCCGTCGTGCCACGATCGCTTTCGATTTTGTTTTCGCGCTTGGTGCGAATAACGAAGATTTAATGTGTATTCCCAGCGAGCACTGACAGCACTGTCGGTTTGCTGGTGGTACCCGCATTACTCTTGATCCCGAACCGGGCCGACGTACGCACTCCCGCCGGTGCTGGTACGGTTGCAGCGTTCATCCGTCTTTCAGCGTGCGCCAGCAGCGTTCGATCGGGCGCACGATTTGTTTTCCGGGCCCGAGTTCTGGACAGCGTCAAGCTGCGGCGCGGCACATCGATTGTATGTTTGGTTCCCCGTTCCGGTTCAGTCTCGTGTTAACACACCAGAGACCGCGCGACCGCAGATTTCGGAATCGTGCGCCGGAATGCGCCACGGAAAACATAGAAAAATACATGCGTCGGACACGACGCGGGTGTCGGCTCGCTGCCTGCAGGCACCATGCGTGGCCAAATTGCCCGGGCGTTGATTGGTTTTAAATGATGGAAGCATTCCGCCGTAATTGGCCCGGAGCCTGGTGGTACGAATGTGTGCCTGGTGTGTGTGTGTGTGTCCATGGTGGACCAGCATCCCGGCCGGTGCCGTGGATCACATACGACCGGCTTTCCTCCGGAGCCGCGATGGGAAACGTTCGGGCGTGGAATAAATTATCAGACGACCTTTGCCGCTGCGCTGAGCGCACCGAGCCGGTATGGTGAGTGAAAGCGCGACTGCCAGCATGGGCGGTATCTTCGCCGCCACAATACAATCTAATGTTACGAAACGCATCCCTTGAGCGTGTGATCCAGCATTGATCGGCGGGCGTTCGAGTTGGGCGGGCTTGGGAATGATTAAATATGAAGCAAATAAGGGTACGGCCACGATGGAGCGACGGCTGAGATACTGGTATTGTTTTGACAGAACGATTTAGTTTGCTAAACAGTTCTTACTGTGCTGGTTAAAGATTCGATGATCGTTTTTAATTAATAATACACGTCCAGAATATCAAGAATAAAATGGCGAAATGTAGACGAAATAAAACGTATGCTCATCGGTTGTACAAGAACAGAAATTTTATTTTATATCCCACAGATCGTGGGGTTTATTGAGGAAATCTATGAGAGGCACGAGAATCTTAGCATTTTACTCACCCAGATACCTGCTTAATGTTGTTCGGAGCCCAGAATCTGACAACTTATATTCTAAGGAAGAAGGAGAGTACTGGACTTACTACAGAGACATCTGACTGCAACTCTAGTAAAACAGTTTACTATGAAAACTGCATAGTTAGAGCAGTTTGGATTCCAAGAAGTGTTCAAGAGAGTTTCAACGTAGTTCGAGCATAACAATTATGTAAAGTTTTCAAAAGTTTGGACAAAACGGAACTGATATTGCGGATAACTTCAATAATTACTAATAGTATTGCACATATCTCATTGATATATGAATTGAAATAAAGCATATAAAGCTCACGAACGATGAAGAAGAGCTGACGAAGAAATAGAGTACTTCACAGATGAATATCTTCCCAGGACACGATAGAGAACACGGAGGACAGAGAAATAGAAACGAACATATATTTGAAAATGTAGGAGATCAGATTTTAAGATCGTCACCGGAGGGATGCTGGCAAGGCAAAGGCAGAATAAAGTTGTCGTCAATGATAGACATTGGTCGTTGATATGATCAATGGTACGTGTGTCATCAGTAAATCAAACATAACCTCAAGAAACAACAGGAGCACAACAGCTTTTAAAAGAACGGAAGATTAAAAACCCCTTCTTTGAAATTTCGATGTCGGACAGAACGATTCGTTTATTAAAACTTCACTTCTTGGAGCTAAAATAAGTAAGATTTGTAAAAGTGTTCTGCTATGGTAAGAAGTGAAGTGAAAGTTGGAGTAGAGAAATGAAAGGGATATTGGTTAGGAAACATTCCGCCCAATACCTTGGAATGTTAGATTTTTTTTATAATAAGGTTAACACTGTACACAAGTAAGGCATCGAAGCTTCCAACTTTTTTCATTTTTATTGTTAACCTGCAATTTTTCTAAAAGCCCGTTTACATGAAGCGCAACTCCAGGCGCAACTTCAAAATAACGTCAAGTTAGCATCGCTTCGTGAAGACACGACAATTTGCAAGGTAGTTGCGCTTGAAATGGAGCGGGCTACATTTATTAGTTTTTACTCACTTTTCTCGCTAAATTCACCAAATGAACATACGAAACTGATTAAAATGACATAGGTGTCCGTCGTTCGGTGTGAGCAATCGCTTATGCTCTCTAGCCCGGTCGGGACAAACCCGAAACTGGGGTTCAATTCACCTTTCAGTGGGTTTGGGTTTTTTATTTTATTTCCCATGCTCCCACCCGTGTGGAGAGCGGGATTCCGGGCTCTACCGCCCAAACGGAACAACTGTCATTTGCCATACAGTTTGGTTTATCGCGAAACAGGTCCGCTGTCAGCGGAGCCAAGTCGTTCGCCCAGAGTACGGCGAGTCCCCGCGTACGTAACATATTTAGTACGATCCGTTTTTTCCTCCCCCACACACACACAGACACACGAAAACCCATCAAAAACATCAGCGAACAACTCAGGAAAAGGAAGAAAAAAAAACACAATCTGTCGCACACCGAACTGCCTGAAATGTCCTCATGCTGCCAACATGATTGTTAAATACCGCGGTTGATTTCATCGCGGGTGGAAACGACCCCACCCCCACCCGCCCACTGACGGGGTGAGCATAATCTTTTTGCCCCCTCCTCAATCGGAGATGACACCGGGCACCGCGAAATGCGAAGACTGAGGCGGGAAACGCGACGGGAACTATGCTTGCACGCAGATATGTGTGCGGTGTGTCTGTGTGTGTGGAGCGCAGAAAAAGAAAGTTGAAAAAAAAACCGCACAGAAGGAGACATCACACACATACAACAAATGAAGAAAACAAGAAATAACAGCAAAACACTCACCACCATCGGTGAGAAAGAAAAAAAATACAGGAAGACAACAAAAAAAGCAAAAAAAAGACGAGACGAGTCAGCCGTGTGCACGGTGGGGAGAGGCGGGATAAAATGGAATTATAAAAACATGTCACAAACAGACGTAACATTTGGTTTTTAATCTAATTTCAACGAGGGGGGGGGGAAAAGAACCTAACGTCCGCGTTCTCCAGCGGGACGTTTCGTTTCGATTGATTTTGGGCGATGGGGAGGGGGTGGGACGCCACCCTGGGAGGAAGCTAATGGACCACACATAAAGTCCGAAACGTAACCATCGGTCGTAAAAACAAAAGCTCAGACACAACGTATCTCTCACCGTACCGTACCGGAGTTTGGAGTTTGGGCGGGGTGGACAAAGGTGTCCGTTTATGTTTCATCGCCTGGTTTTATGTGGCACAGATTGATTCTATGGTTTGTCGCACACACACACACACCGGCCGTGTACGTATGTTGCTCTACGGAGCGAGCCCTTTTGTGGGCCGTTTTCGCGGACGCCGTACGTTCGTCATAAATATTGATCGTAAATTAAAAAGTTTTACTCCCGGTTGCGGTTTTGCTGTGCTGTGCCGACGTTTTAAGCGTGTTTTTTTTCTTTGTTGTTGCTCGGTGCGTGCTGAATTCGGCCCGTGATTGATTTGGGGCGATGTCCCTTTTCGTGGCAGCGTAAACACTCCGGTTGGGGACAGTCGAAATGAAAAGCATAAAATGGCGACATAGGTGTCCGTCGTTCGGTGTGAGCAATCGCTTATGCTCTCTAGCCCGGTCGGGACAAACCCGAAACTGGGGTTCAACTCACCTTTCAGTGGGTTTGGGTTTTTTTATTTTATTTCCCATGCTCCCACCCGTGTGGAGAGCGGGATTCCGGGCTCTACCGCCCAAACGGAACAACTGTCATTTGCCATACAGTTTGGTTTATCGCGAAACAGGTCCGCTGTCAGCGGAACCAAGTCGTTCGCCCGGAGTACGGCGAGTCCCCGCGTACGTAACATATTTAGTACGATCCGTTTTTTCCTCCCCCACACACACACAGACACACGAAAACCCATCAAAAACATCAGCGAACAACTCAGGAAAAGGAAGAAAAAAAAAACACAATCTGTCGCACACCGAACTGCCTGAAATGTCCTCATGCTGCCAACATGATTGTTAAATACCGCGGTTGATTTCATCGCGGGTGGAAACGACCCCACCCCCACCCGCCCACTGACGGGGTGAGCATAATCTTTTTGCCCCCTCCTCAATCGGAGATGACACCGGGCACCGCGAAATGCGAAGACTGAGGCGGGAAACGCGACGGGAACTATGCTTGCACGCAGATATGTGTGCGGTGTGTCTGTGTGTGTGGAGCGCAGAAAAAGAAAGTTGAAAAAAAAACCGCACAGAAGGAGACATCACACACATACAACAAATGAAGAAAACAAGAAATAACAGCAAAACACTCACCACCATCGGTGAATAACAGGAGCAAAACAGCTTTAAAAAGAACGGAAGATTCAAAAACCCTTCTTTGAAATTTGGATGTCAGACAGAACGATTCGTTTATTCAAACTTCACTTCTTGGAGCTAAAATTAGTGAGATTTGTGAAAGTGTTCTGCTATGGTAAGAAGTGAAGTGAAAGTTGGAGTAGAGAAAAGAAAGGGATATTGGTTAAGAAACATTCCGCCCAATACCTTGGAATGTTTGATTTTTTTTTTATAATAAGGTAATAACACTATACACAAGTAAGACATCGAAGCTTCCAACTATTTTCATTTTTATTGTAAACCAGCAATTTTTCTAAAAGCCCGTTTACATGAAGCGCAACTCCAGGCGCAACTTCAAAATAACGTCAAGTTAGCATCGCTTCGTGTAGACACACCAATTTGCAAGGTAGTTGCGCTTCAAATGGAGCGGGCTACATTTATTAGTTTTTACTCACTTTTCTCGCTAAATTCACCAAATGAACATACGAAACTGATTAAAATACAATATCCTTGCTACAAACATCTATATTTGTAGACAAACTAACTCAACATGTTTGTTTCTTTCGTGTTGCGCTTAAGTTGCGCTTGAGTTTCGCCTTCCAAACCCCAAATCGATTTGACAACTAACTCGACAACTCACAGCCTTCGCGCTTGCTGTCAGTTTCCAAAGTTACGCTTCATGTAAATCGGCTTAAAGGCTCGTGCTCGTCAAAACGAAAGCTTCATGAACATAAAAAAATTGTTTCTTTCGTGTTGCGCTTAAGTTGCGCTTGAGTTTCGCCTTCCAAACCCCAAATCGATTTGACAACTAACTCGACAACTCACAGCCTTCGCGCTTGCTGTCAGTTTCCAAAGTTACGCTTCATGTAAATCGGCTTAAAGGCTCGTGCTCGTCAAAACGAAAGCTTCATGAACATAAAAAATTTTTGAAAAAGAAAATCCTCCTTAGAGGAAACCGGAAAATAGAACCGGCAACGGAATGGTTTAGAATTTAAAATTCGGCACGCAAAACTCACCGCACCAATACCGATTGATCGGGACCATGAAGGGCGATGGTAATTTGCTACACGTGCCACACCGAAACCGGGCACGGTTGGCTCCCACATGCAACATGCAACCCGTGCCCATTCTAAACTGTCCTTCACAGGGCCTGCGAGAATGTTTTGCGGTCTTCCGCAAACGGGGCCGAATGTTGCGCTTTTTTTTTGCTGTTGTTGCTACCCACTCCTAAATGTCCCAATGTGCTAAAATAACGAAATGACATCGGGAAGCTAATGGACCACACATAAAGTCCGAAACGTAACCATCGGTCGTAAAAACAAAAGCTCAGACACAACGTATCTCTCACCGTACCGTACCGGAGTTTGGAGTTTGGGCGGGGTGGACAAAGGTGTCCGTTTATGTTTCATCGCCTGGTTTTATGTGGCACAGATTGATTCTATGGTTTGTCGCACACACACACACACCGGCCGTGTACGTATGTTGCTCTACGGAGCGAGCCCTTTTGTGGGCCGTTTTCGCGGACGCCGTACGTTCGTCATAAATATTGATCGTAAATTAAAAAGTTTTACTCCCGGTTGCGGTTTTGCTGTGCTGTGCCGACGTTTTAAGCGTGTTTTTTTTCTTTGTTGTTGCTCGGTGCGTGCTGAATTCGGCCCGTGATTGATTTGGGGCGATGTCCCTTTTCGTGGCAGCGTAAACACTCCGGTTGGGGACAGTCGAAATGAAAAGCATAAAATGGCGACATAGGTGTCCGTCGTTCGGTGTGAGCAATCGCTTATGCTCTCTAGCCCGGTCGGGACAAACCCGAAACTGGGGTTCAACTCACCTTTCAGTGGGTTTGGGTTTTTTTATTTTATTTCCCGCGAGCACCGTACGTTCGTCATAAATATTGATCGTAAATTAAAAAGTTTTACTCCCGGTTGCGGTTTTGCTGTGCTGTGCCGACGTTTTAAGCGTGTTTTTTTTTCTTTGTTGTTGCTCGGTGCGTGCTGAATTCGGCCCGTGATTGATTTGGGGCGATGTCCCTTTTCGTGGCAGCGTAAACACTCCGGTTGGGGACAGTCGAAATGAAAAGCATAAAATGGCGACATAGGTGTCCGTCGTTCGGTGTGAGCAATCGCTTATGCTCTCTAGCCCGGTCGGGACAAACCCGAAACTGGGGTTCAACTCACCTTTCAGTGGGTTTGGGTTTTTTTATTTTATTTCCCATGCTCCCACCCGTGTGGAGAGCGGGATTCCGGGCTCTACCGCCCAAACGGAACAACTGTCATTTGCCATACAGTTTGGTTTATCGCGAAACAGGTCCGCTGTCAGCGGAACCAAGTCGTTCGCCCGGAGTACGGCGAGTCCCCGCGTACGTAACATATTTAGTACGATCCGTTTTTTTCCTCCCCCACACACTCAGACACACGAAAACCCATCAAAAACATCAGCGAACAACTCAGGAAAAGGAAGAAAAAAAAAACACAATCTGTCGCACACCGAACTGCCTGAAATGTCCTCATGCTGCCAACATGATTGTTAAATACCGCGGTTGATTTCATCGCGGATGGAAACGACCCCACCCCCACCCGCCCACTGACGGGGTGAGCATAATCTTTTTGCCCCCTCCTCAATCGGAGATGACACCGGGCACCGCGAAATGCGAAGACTGAGGCGGGAAACGCGACGGGAACTATGCTTGCACGCAGATATGTGTGCGGTGTGTCTGTGTGTGTGGAGCGCAGAAAAAGAAAGTTGAAAAAAAAACCGCACAGAAGGAGACATCACACACATACAACAAATGAAGAAAACAAGAAATAACAGCAAAACACTCACCACCATCGGTGAAAAAGAAAAAAACATGCTGGAAGACAACAAAAAAAGCAGCAAAAAAAAGACGAGACGAGTCAGCCGTGTGCACGATGGGGAGAGGCGGGATAAAATGGAATTATAAAAACATGTC